>JAOPJW010004386.1:8480391-8491498 GCA_027122535.1 Octopus maya
CCTCTGCCTTTCTTAAAAAATCTCTTGAGATTGTCTGCGTACAATAATTAATTGAATCTCTGTGATAAGAACTTCTTAATTACTTCATTAAGGCAATGTTGTGTATACACTTTAATTGTACCAAACCTATGCATTCTAGTCACATACTCCCCCACTTTGTTTTAAACCAAAGAGTAACACTCTAGTCAATTATTTTTGGTTTTATAAATAAATCCTCCATAGATTTACTTCAAACGCATAAAGTCACTATATAATATTTGTAAACAAAATTCTGCATTTACTTTAAAAACACCCCCCCTTCAAAAACGAAGTATTATTAAATACTATTATTAGTAAATATTAAGTGATTTAATACCCTTAAGAAAATCCATATTATAATTTGTCATGTTGATATCCTCTTGAAAATCCAGGACCCTTTTGTCCAATATAATATCATTGTCATCATTGTAATATCATTGTCTTCCTGAAAAGGAAGGGAGAGAAATGTTTTTTATGTTCCCTTTGCAATTTGTAAAACCAAATTTTCCCTAAGATATATTAGCTACACTTTACTTATGTAGTACTCCTCTTTTTAGGTATAATTAGTCTTAGACGGGTTAAGTATGGATAATTCAGAATAGCTCAGAATATTCTAATATAGTAATTTGCTTGTTTGTATTTAGAATTGTGGAGATTGAATTTGAAGTCATTTAATTAACTGCAAGCATCATCATGATAATTAATACTTAAAATATAACGACATACTTTAGATGCTCAACACTAACAAGGCTGCAGGTCTTATTTGTAGCATTGTGTCAGATTTTAGGATTTTAGTGAGGCTCTTGTGTTTGGAAAAAGTGTGTTTGCCTGTGTAACTAAGTAGGAGATATGCAGATGGCTGAAGATAAGAAGGTGACCGGAAACCATGCAAGTTTGGAGAACTTACAACAAGTTCCACTGTCGCAGAAAAGTGTTGAGCAGATCATTACCTTTCCTTGGAGCCGTGACCATTCGTTGAGCTGCTACCATGGCTTGGACCAGAATGTCAAACCTGGAGAATATGTCCTTCTCACACTCTTCATGGAGTTCTGTTCGATTACTGAACACAAGATTGAACAAGTCCTTGCCGAACCACTTAAAAACCATTTTTCTAAATCTCTACAAAGAAATGAGGACCCCCAGTTCGACCAGCTGCTTGCCTCCCTCGGCTGTGTGGCTGAACAAGGCCTGCCATCTCTCCTGCATTCCTTTCTTAAATGGTATGAAAAACAGTCCCTTGTCGACAACAGTCATCTCCTTGATCGTTACCGTATACGAAATAAAGGAGAGAAAAACTTCTTGTGCGAGCGCCGTGAACTGGCTGTCGATTATGTTTATTGTTTGGTGCTGATTGAGATCTTACCGAAACTCTCATACCACCCAGGTCATGATGAACTTGTCACATGCATTATCAATCAGGGGTTCCGGCATTTCAAGTATAAAGATGGTTTACAGGCAAATCCAAATGCCGGCAATATCAAACTGATTTCTAGTCTGTATGCAGAGGTGATCGGTGTTCTGGCTCAGTCTCGGTTCCCACCGATTCACAAGACTTTTCTCAATGAGCTGAAAGAACTGAAACTCCGTGATCAAACGCCATTCACGGCACAAAGTGTTATTAGCCTGCTGATGGGCCTCAAGTTCTTCCGTGTCAAAATGCATCCAATTGAAGATTTTGAAATGTGTGTCCAGTTCCTGCACGAGTTGGGTCAGTATTTTCTCGAAGTGAAAGACCGGGATATCAAACATGCCTTAGCCATGTTGCTTGTGGAGATCTTACTGCCCGTTGCTGCCCAAGCTAAAAATGAGGTAAACGTCCCAGTTTTGAAGAATTTCGTCGAGATGCTCTACTCAACCACCATTGATATGACCACGAAAAAGAAACACACTCTTCATTTATTTCCTCTGGTCACCTGTCTGTTGTGTGTTAGCCACAAACAATTCTTCCTTAGTAACTGGCCATACTTTCTCACAATGTGTTTGTCTCAGTTAAAGAACAAAGAAGCAAAAATGTCACGTGTTGCCCTCGAATCTCTCTACCGCTTGCTCTGGGTCTACATGGTGCGGATTAAATGTGAAAGTAATACAGCCACCAGGAGTCGACTTCAAAGCATTGTGAACAGTCTCTTTCCGAAAGGCTCAAAGATGGTAACACCACGTGACACACCGCTTAATATTTTTGTCAAGATCATTCAGTTTATTGCTAAAGAAAGACTGGATTTTGCCATGAAAGAAATAATTTTTGACTTACTTTGTGTTGGAAGACCAATCAAATTCTTGACACCAGAAAGAATGAGCATTGGTTTGAGAGCCTTCCTTGTTATTGCCGACAGTTTACAGCAGAAGGACGGTGATCCTCCGATGCCTCAGTCTGCAGCAACGTTACCTTCTGGCAGTACAGTCCGTATCAAGAGAACATTTTTGAACAAAATGCTGAGTGAGGAGACAGCCAAGGACATTGGTCTATCATGCTACTATCCTCACATCCTGAAAACCTTTGATTCAATCCTTCGTGCTTTGGATGTGCAAGTAGGTCGTCCATTATTACAGACAAATTCTGAAAACACGGGCAAAGAAGTCGATGAACTCATTACCAGTGACCGTAAACCTAAAATTGATTTATTCCGGACATGCATCGCTGCAATTCCCCGCTTGATACCCGAAAACATGTCAAGCCAAGAACTTGTCGAACTGCTTACTCGTCTGACAGTACACATTGATGATGAATTGAGGGGTTTGGCATTTCAAGCTTTGCAAAACCTGATGCACGAATCCCAGACTTTCAAAGAACAAGTCATTCGAGGTTTTGTGCAGTTTATTCAGCGTGATGTCAGCGACACAGCATCTCAGCCACTGGACGGTGTCCTTCGTATGTTAGTGCAGTTGCTAGTTCAGTGGAAGAGCAACCCTGGCCAGCAGCAGAGCCTGACCTCAGTACCGGGTCAAGGAGCTAGTAAACTGGATGGTAGCAATGGTGCTAATGGTCGTGATGCAACAGCTGAACTTGTTGTACTTCACGATGTGGAAGGGTTGGCTCTTGTCATGCTATGCAGCATTCAACTTGTCATCCGCAAACTGGCTCTGCTTCTACTCAAGGAAGTGCGCAACATCTTTACCAGTTGCCAACACGGTTCATCGACGACCTGCAGTAACTGTACTACTTCACAGCAATCTAATCATCATCACCATTACAACCACCACAACATTACTCGGCATCACCAAAACCTCCTCCAACATCATCACCATCACCTCCATCAGCCACAGTTGCAGCAAATAAACAAGTCATACTGCAGTAAAACCTGTTTAATTGACCAGATGGAATGTATGTGTCTGCCAGTCATGACTAAAATGCTTGCAATTCTTCCACCAGATGAGAAAGCATCTCTGATTGCCTGTTCCAACATTGATCTGAATTGGATAATCGATCGAGCAGCCAGTACCTGGCTGTCTGGCGCCAGTCAGGACAGCCAGGACATGCACCAGCTGATGGTCAACTCCTCGTTTAACCAACCGGACCCCTGGATACATCGTCTTGTTGGACTTATTGCATCTGAGGAATCGTTGAAGAAGTGTAGTCATGCTGTCAACTGTGCATGGATGATCGTCTATACTCGACTGCAAATGTTGTTTCCTTTGGTTGATGCCAGTTCCCAAACCAACGAATATCGGTCGTCAATACTGCGTTCTGGAAGCAAGAAAGTCACAAATGACTATGATCTCTACTTACGTCTCTGGCAAAACTATGTGATCCTTGCTTGTTGTTTAGCTCAACAAGGTACAGTTTTACCCTATCATCGGTGTGCTTCTCCGGAACTTGGATTTTCCCCAGAAAATTTTCCACCATTGTCCTCCGATAAAACAGAGAATAAACAAACAGCTCAGAGCAGTAACCTCTTCCGTTTGCTTGTGCCGTTGATAAAGTGTGAAAGTGCTGACATGAGGGATTCCGTTGTTAACGGTTTGGGTTACACCAATCCCACCGTTTTTAAAGAACTCCAAGAAGAACTACTCCCGTACTTAAAGGAAGCCAACGATAAGAAAGTCGATAACATCAAACAAAGGCGCAAACGCAACAACCTGAGGGTTCAGCTGACCCGATTGTTCAAACTAATGGCTGAAAATGGGACGTTTGGACTTCACAATTCTGGAGTCATTGATGCTGATAAGAACTGCTTGAACTCCATGTTTCTCGACTACATCGATGGTGCTCGTGTTTATTTAGAAGGTGAGAATGAAAGAGATTTGCCAAATATTCAAGAAGTGAGATTACATTTTAGTAGTTTCATTCGTTTGTTAATTCAAAACACTCCGTTGAAGCAGAGGAACACTCTACTCTTGAAAGAAACCCGTCACAGTTTATTCCATCTTCTTGCCATCTGGAGTGGTCACTTCAGTTCATCATTCGTGCATCTCGAGAGGAAGCTGTCTAAAGAGGAGGTCAGTCCAGAGTTGGAGCTGGCCACTGTCAGAGCCATGTCTTCGGTATTGACCTGTGGTCCAGTTTTCGACCCAAATGGCCTGAATGAAGATGGCTATGTTTATACTTGGCTCGACGCTCTGTGGAATTGTCACGAGACTGAGATGCAGGAACAAATTCTGAGCTTGGCCAAAGAGACTGTGATTCTACTGTTGGACTTCAACCCAGATGTACAATATTTACTGGACTGGGTCATTGACCATTGCTATACTGCTAACATGGAAGTCGCTGACCATTGCTTAAATGCTTTAGCTGCTGTGTTTCAAACCAAGGAATATTCTTGTGATCTGATTGCCATGTTGAATCTTGTCGTGTTGAACGTTGGCAGCACTCGTGTTGAAACTCATGACACGGCACTCCAGTTACTGAGACTTCTCGACAGTTACTTCTTCCAAGACAAACCTGTCTTTGAAGAATCTACTCTAGACGCATCTCAACAACCAAATACTCTCAATGATATTTTGTTGACCGTGAACTACGGTCAGTCTCAAGTAGTCTTGTCTGACCAGTTGGTCAAATTACATCCGGACATGACAATGCCAATGTTTTCCGAAATCACTCATCGGTTTCAGACTGCACGCCCAGCATTGCGAGAGGTTCTACTCAAATGTCTGTTGCCATGGTTACACAACATCGAACTCGTCGACCCTTCTCTGCCATCTTCTACTGCTATGTCAAGCTTCTTAACCAGTGTCCAAGACAGCCAGACCGATAAAGTAACCAAGTCATACCTGGAAGGTGAAGGTTGGGGGTCGGCTCAGGCCACAGAAATGGTGCTAAATAATCTGCTGTATATTACTGTGAAATTTGGGGATAGTCACCCGACTGAGATTGAACACCTATGGGCTGCTTTGGTAAAATACTGGGCCAACAATTTAAGGGTAGTCGTACGATATTTAGTTATTGTCACCAATATGTCGCCAACAGTGTTACTGCCCTACGCTAAACGTGTTATCGGTTATCTCGGCCGAGCCAAACCAGAGAAACTTGTCGATGAATTAATGAACGAATTACAAACAGTGGAAACTTTAAATCAGACCATCGAACGCACTCAGACTCCACCATTCTATCGGTTGTCATCTTTGAAGAAGTCAGCTACAAACGCCAACACCACAGACGATGAAAAGCTTGGCCGTACACAGGCTCCAGAGAATTCCCTAGAAACGGGGGTGCTACACACAAAGCGGCACCGCACATGTGAAGAGATCACAACCGAAGGCACCCCCTGTACCGATTCCACTACGTTTCTCTGTAGTATTTCTAGCATGTCCAGCTCTTCTTCAGTCAGCAGCAGTCACGACTTGATGGAAGAGAACTGTGCGAGCCCCACCAATACTCCAGTACCTTACCCGCTTCCGATGCCAGCTTATGGCGGATATTTTGCTCCCATGTCCGAACTTCTACCGGATACATTTGTTCCTACTGCTGGATTACATCGCAGCTATCTTGGTATAATGTTTCTGTCCGATCTTGTGCTTGATGGCCTTGATATAGACTGGACCCCTCATCTACCTTTGCTACTGCACATTGTCTTTCTGGGACTCGACCATTCTCGAGCGATCGTCTATGAACACTGTAAGAAAATATTTCTCAACTTGTTGCTCTTCCAGGCTTCGGTTCCCGAGCACCAGTACATTGCACGCCTTTTGATCTCACGAATGCCACGGCTGAAGTTGCTGAGTGATAACCGCAAGACTTTCGCTGCAGACAGCCCGGCTGTTGAAGAAGATAATTTATTGTGTAATCAGTTAACTAGCACTACACGAACCACTGCTGACCTCACCAAAGACTCTTCGCAACACGACTCAGTGGAAGCAACTGTGGACAGTCTGTTGTGCTTTCTGGCCAGTAAAACTGGGAAACCACTTTGGAATTATGAAGATATCACACCGAAGACTCTTACAACTATCAGTTCTTCATCATTGGACTATTTCTTAAAGTTAGTAGTGAGGGTGTTTGAAGAATTGGTACCCTTGGCCCTTGTTGAACAACGATGGTCACAGATAGCCCTGCAAATGGCATTGTCCTGCTCTTCCAGACATTATGCCGGCCGTTCCTTCCAGGTCCTACGGGCTCTTCAAGTGCGTCCATCTACACAAATGCTGTCTGATATTCTGTCGAGACTTGTGGAAACGGCAGCCGAACAAGGCGAAGACATGCAAGGGTATGTAACGGAAATTATGCTGACCCTGATTGCTTCTGTAGACAACCTCGACCTGGAGTTGAGGCCAACTGATATGATGCGGGAACTATTTTTATCGACACCAAACCTCGCGAAAGAAAGCTCCACTGAAGTTGCTCGTGGTTCTGTAGTTAATGCAAACTCTGGCCCTGCACACACACGTAGCACTAGCTACACTGTATCCGTCCTGTCACGCCTGACTGCTTGTGTTGCAGCTGGCATGCCACGTGTGCGTTCGCCATCAGAAGTGCACCGGTCATGTTTAGCGAAATCTCACAGTGCCCAGTCTCTGAAGAACTTTGACGAAGCCAGCACTGAAGATAAACTAACGATTGTTACTCAGATGTTCTGGATGGCTGTTTCCATGTTGGAATCAGACTACGACTACGAATTCCACCTTGCTATCAAACTTCTGGATAAGATTCTGAAACACTTGCAGCCGGAAAGACCCGAATGCCGGGAGAAGCTTGATAAGATCTTACAACAGATAAAATGGAATAATTTCCCCGGCGTGCAGATTCTTCTGTTAAAAGGTTGCACTTCACATGCATTAGCAGAGCCAACATGGCTCCTTTTATCTCAATTGACTCTTTGCATCAATGCTCCAGTAATGGACCCCAGCGGAGCGCTTGGTTTCCCCATTAACGTCATCGCCTTACTGCCTTATTTAATACACCACTACGAGAACCCAAGCTCAGAATGTCGCGAGGCTGCTGATCGAATTAGTCAGATGTGTGGTCAGCAGTCTGAGAAACTTCACAATCTTGCAACTGTAATGTCCCTTTATAGCCGAGGGACTTTCAACAAGGACAGTTCGCAGTGGACCAAATGTGTAGTGAAATACTTGCTGGACGTGTATGCGTGCACCAGTCTTAGCATGATTACATTCCTTGTTGAAGTTTTGGAACGAGGACCAATTAATTATCAACCAGACATTCTCCAGATTCTTCACTGCATTGTTCATTACGTTGATTTCAACACAACATGTAAAAAGGTTCTGAACCAGCAACTGTTCTGCCCTGTATCACGCCATACCAAAGGAATCCACTGGAAAGAAGCTTTAAAAATCCTCAAACTCGCAGTCACTCGATCGTCTACTCTTGCTGCTGCGTTCCCAAGTGGTGGTGATGCAGGAGGTCCACCTGGAAACCGTTCGTCCTTTGTGGCAGATACCGGAATCTTCCGTAAGAAGGAGTTACCAGGACTGACGCTAGACTTCACAGTGGACTTGTCCAATCGAGCGTTGATTGGTCACAAGTATCTGGGTATCGATCTGTACCCGAAAGAAGACAACAAGAACGTCAGCCTTCTGTCCGTTAGTCGGAAACATTCTGGTAACCAAGATTACGAGTCGTCCTGGAAGAAGCCAATGATGTCACAGACGCGTACACGGGAACGATTGATCAGCCTGCTGAACTATTTCGGACAGCGCATTGGGCTGCCCAAGAGCCCTTCGGTGATATTCAGCCAGTCCAGTGACCAGCAACACAGTGTAACATCCAGCGGTGAAGAGACATCTATTCCAGAAACACCATCAAATGATGCTCTGTTGAGCGATACTAACAGTAGTGACCTTATGATGACCTTCAAAAGGTTTGATTTTCTTGACAACGAACTGGAGAAAGATGAACAAAATGACGACTATTTCTCATTGGGTGACCGGTGCCAGTCGTTTAATCTTCACAGCTCCGAGATTTCCTCAAAGACCACATTTGGAAGCTCCCCTGAATTGAAACTACAGGACAGTATAGAAGACCTGAAGGGCATAATGTCAAGCGATATTAACTGTTTACTTGAAGTGTCAACGTCTGACGAAGAATCGCAAACCCCTGGAGCCGACGATGATGGAATGCCTCGTGACCTTCCCTCCAGTAATTCATCAGCCATGCTACAAAACGATACATTGATTGAACGAGATACATCTAGCCCTGTTCTAGTGGCCACCTCGTCCAACAGTTCTCCCAGTGAAATAGATCTTATGGTGCTCAGTTCCAGCACATCCCGTGCACTGAGTCTCGCTAGTCTCGGCGCCATCTATTTCACTATACCTCCTGATGAAGCATGGCAAACTCATCTGCACCAGGTTCTCACAGATTCCTCCGTATCGTTGACCAGTGCCACTTGTCTTATTTTCCCACGTCTTTATAACGAGCATAAGAAATGCATAGCTAACCTGACGCAGGAAGCGTGCTCGTACATAGGCGAACACGACAACTTGCAAGAACTCACCAGCAAATTCATGCATATCCTTGACACACTGTTTTCCCAGATGGAATGTCCGTATGTGTTTGTCCAACCGGAGTCTCTGTTGGAGAACAGTATTATTGACCGACATAAGTTCTGCGTCCTAGAAATTCAGGAGTGTTTAGAAATGTTAAGCATGCGACTTACTCAAGCCGAACAATGTCTTGAAACAATGAAGTCAATGGCATTTCTTGAGCCTCTAAATGAAGGTGCTGCCTCGGCCGAAGCGAGGAATTCCAGTATTGATGACCAGAAGGGGGAGATGTGTCGACAGCTCTACAAACTGCTTTTCCAGCTGGTGTTACTTTTTGAAAGTTTCATTAAGGTTGTTGATATCTTCCAGAATTTGACCTTGACCGGCCAAGCTTTAGACATGTCCAGCCAGCTGGCCACCATAAAGCAGGAGCTTGCTGCCAGCCTGTCAGAGCTTCAGACAGGTCACACGTCGCCGTTGTACTTTGATACGCAAATCACACCAAAGCAGGAGGCCATTGCATATCTGCTGGAGTACCTGCAAGGAAAGCAACATGTTAGTACTCTGCAACTCTTGCGGATGTTCCGGTACCAGTGGCCATCAGATGTCTTTGGAACAACCGAAGATGACGACATCATAGCTTTACTAAACATTTATTGCAGCTGTGTTGCTCAGACAACAGGCATATTTGTGCTTATACATCCGGAACCGGACTTTGGCCAAGTGTATAGCTTACTGATGGAAGTAAACAGTCTTTTGTCTTCCAGATGGCCTCATTTAGTATGTCACATTCACAGAAATGAAATTAGTATTAAACCATCAGATTCTAGTACATTCTAGAAAACATTTATTTTAAACATTTCTTCAAAAAACACATACACAAACACACATCCCACAAAAAAAAAACAAAAAAAAAACAGAAACAAACTTGAATCCATTTTTACAGGTAAACCAAATGAAACAGTCATAAAAAAAATTCATTTTTTATTTAAAAATATATTAACAAAACATTGTTTTTAATTTTAAATTCAATAAAAGATTTAACATGTGAAAAGAATTTTAAATAATGTAAAATAATAATTAAAAAATCTAAATAAAATAACAGATTTAAAAAAAAAAAGTGTAAACTGTTGTGAATCTCAATGAGATGTGGTTTGGGATTGAAACATGAACCTTTGAGACCAAACTGAACTGAATATCTTTTTACCTTTTGACTCTGAACAACTGCTGCTTAATGCATTTATTGAAGATAAAAAATTTTACCAAAATGATTTATCATCACCTTGTTTTCAACAGTTTTATGTGTTTATACTTTTTCATCATCATCATCAATATCATTGTTGTCATCATCATCATTCATTGATTTACATTCATTTTCCATATTGGTCTGGCTTGGACAGTCCTGTCTGCTCTCCTGGATGAGTCAAGGGACTACCTCTCATTCATGGGTTGTATTTTTGGTTTGGTTTCTTCAGCTGGGTACATACTTCCTCGTGCCGTCCACTTTACACAGGAGTACTGGGTGCATTTCTTTTTGAATAAGCCCAAAACTCCTTGCAACCCTACACTTACCAGAATAGACTGGGCACATTTTTTGTGGCATCAGCACAAGAAAAGCTAGGAGTGAGAGAATGATGGATAGCAAGAGGTAAGAGTGAGTGATGGCTGTCAATATCAAATGACAAGTTGAGTAAGTAGAGTTTGTGAGGCATGTTCGTGTCTAATGAGATCCCTTAAGTATTTTCCTCAAGATGGTGAGAGAGTTAATGGAATAAGGACTAGGCTCAAAGTTCTGGCTACTTCCGACTGATGGGACACATGTCCCAGAATACTGTGCACTAATGAGCCGAGTGTATTGAACATACTGTCATTGCAGAAGGGAGAAGTTATTCTCCTGTGACATACACTACAGTGAACAGCATATTTTGTGTCTGAACCTGTCTAGATGTGTTAAGAAGAAATACACTAATAATTGTTCCAGATCTTAATGTACACAGTGCAAATAACAATTTTCATATATAGGCGCAGGAGTGGCTGTATGGTAAGTAGTTTGCTTACCAAAGCCTTGTGAGTGGATTTGGTAGAAGCCTGTCATATATATGTATGTGTGTATATGTTTGTGTGTCTGTGTTTGTCCCCCCAACTTCGCTTGACAACCGATGCTGGTGTGTTTATGTCCCCGTAACTTAGCGGTTCGGCAAAAAGAGACCGA
>JAOPJW010004386.1:10581266-10593033 GCA_027122535.1 Octopus maya
GAATAAGTACTGAAACAAGTAAAAGAATAAGACTGAAACAAGTAAAAGAATAAAAGAATATTGCGCAGAAAAAAAATAAAATAAAAGGTCCTTGGACATCATGATTTGAACCTGAGATCTTTTTTTCACTTATTCATTGAATAAGGGTAAAGAAACGTGGAAGTGTAAAGTTTGTTTTTTTAACAATAGACTCAACCCTATAATCCATTATTTCGAGAATTCTTTGGCTATAATAGTTTCGCCAGGACAACACCATAAATAGAAAGAAAAATAGCGAAATAGAAAGGAATTTGGAAAAGAATCTCTGTTTATTTTAGTACTTCGGCTACAACACAGAGGATGGACATTACAAGGACAGACTATACAATACAATACCAAACGTGGGGTACATAGAACGAATGATGAATGAAACGAAGTATAGGTAGGTGATTTCATGTATACAACTTAAGTTTTGGCTATGATGGCTAAATTTTTAAGCGTAATTCTTTAAAATTGGGCTATATTTTTCTTTTGTAGGTGAAAATGAACCGAAGTGTTTCTGAACTATTCCAGCTACCAACGCGAAGACGTTATCAAGAATTTTTTTCCCCTGTAACATTACAATTGTTACAAATTCAACTTCATTGATCTACATCTTACTCCAGTGCCTTCACCTACATTTTTCTCTGGCTATAAATGCATAAACTGATTTCAAACGAGATGGATTTTCTTGTATCAACAATTTGATCTAAAAGCACAGAATTTACTTAACCAAGTCTATTAATGTGAACAACCCGACTAAACAGGTCTCGGTTTCTTGTCTGGAACTTAAGTGACCAGCAGAAGTGAAGTCGTTCGTTTGAAAACAAAACACCTTGGAATTTCCAAATATATACTGCTTACGTTTTGTCCAGATTTTTTTATGAAAAGCAACGAAACTCAATTTACACCTTCAGCTGGGATTATATCGATACCATTTTTTTCCCATGCATATCGGTATTTTTGTCTGCCATTTACTTGGAGAAACTTCAACCAAATAATTGACAAAGCTTCATTTTTGATGATGAGATGTGAAACCTTTTTTAAGGTGGTTTGCTGACAACTATAAAAGGCTTCGACGTAAAGCTTTCCTTCAACAGGTTATGCTCACGAGATACAGTAATAAAACGACTTGAATGAGCTTTATAGACTGAAGATCAATATTTGTAGCATTTGCGTTCATAACTAATTTTTGTGTCGGTCAGTGATAGAGGATTTCCTTTTATTACATAAGGAATGGCTATTATACCTGAATCCTTTGCGAGTGATATCTTAGCGCTATCGTCCTTCAACTGAGCTATTCCTTTAATTCAACAGTTGGCAATTTTGATGGCTGGCTACCTGTACCATGAACAAGTGTTCAACATTTGTTGACGACATCAGATCTCGTCTTTTCAAAATAACTTAACTTTTTGAAATTCAAATAAATCGCTGCGTCGTATTTTGTGAAGAATTCGAATAAATGCCTGACAACCAATATTCATATCTTCCGGAAGAGGATTTAAATGCTCGGCTTTGGAATGAACTCGTGGGTTTATGATCCTTGCTATTTGTAATTAAGACTTGCATATTTTGCGTCACACTTGAGTGCGACTCTCACTGCTAGAACTCTTCTCAACGCAAATTCTTGACCACATATGTAAAAACAAAAGACCTATTTGTCAGATAGTAAGTTCACTCTTACTTAATGACTCATTTCACAGTAAATTCTGCTCCTTTTACTGCTACTAACACTGTATTTATTTCTCTATCACTAACAGTCTCTCGACCCTTTTCGATCTTTAATTAATTGACCCATCTCCACCCATGTCTAACCTCCGTGTTAAGCTTTTTCTGTTTGTCAAGTTACAAAGTTTTTTTTTTTAAAAAAAAAAAAAAAAACTATTCAACCCAGTGGAATGGCAGAATTGCCAAAACGTCAGGCCGGATGCCTTGCTGTGTTCGTTTCATCTCTTTGCGTTTTGAGATCAAACCCGCCTTCCCCGTTATTGCACACTTAGGCGATAGACTTAACTCGTTACAGGTTTTAACATAACCCGGCATCTTTGAAAGGGATCCACACTGCTACCAAGCATTCTAGCTAGGCTTTTGGCTTGAGGACATTTTCCTCTATCCTTCCTACCAATCTCTGAGGCCTTGGAACTGGTCATGTGCGCTGCTTTCAGTTGTCTCAAAAGAAAAGATAAAAGCGATGTAATATTTATACAGCTTTTATTCCCAGTTCGAAAAACCTCGCACTGTCAGTATTTTACTATTCTTATTATACCTTTCTTTTTGCCTTTCAAAAATAAGTTTGGTCATAATCTTATTAGATTGTGAAAAACTTTTCATTGAGTCCCTGATCGAACAAATTTATGAAATATGTTCCAGCCGTGTTTATTTCTCTCTGCTGTCAAAGCAGTAATTTGGTCGTATTTATTTACTTGTATTTCCTAATAAATAGGATACATAGAGGGGACGAACTAGGACAGACAGAGAAACACAAAGATCGTTGAGCCTTTTTACAGATGATCGGGTCGGGGAGACTGTCAAGCAAATTACCAACGTTGATTCCGACTCTGCTTTCGAGATTTGAAAGATTTCTAGTCTTACAAACGTAACCCCCCCTTCACCTTCAACCATAATCAGCATCACTAAATTTTGTCATTGGTAAGAACATGGTTTGCTGACGTGGTCAAAAAAGACCTCGGCAAACTGTCTGTTGGTATTTGTGATGGAAATCCGCGTCCGCAAAAAGAAAACGCTCGTTGAGTTTCGAGACAATATCTAGTCTAAATCGTCCGATATTTTCCAGAAATCTCAACTGATTTGACTGGAATTATCTCCGTTGCTTGATCTTTGTTTTCAAATACTCTAAGAGCAGACTTCCGTTTGCATAATCTCAGTTTTGTCTTAAATCACATGAAACCCTACATTTTCAATAGCGTAGTTTTCTTTCCATGCTCAGAATTTTTTTTTTTTTATAATTTTTTTTGTCCATAATCAAAGGTAATTTTGATACCTAAATTAATTACAGAATAAATTCAGGACTGCTGGCATTGGTAACATTTTTGATTTCTATTCAAGATTAGAATTAATATCCTTTGACCGTAAGGATCCTCGTCAGGGATATCTTGGTCTATTTTCCTATCAGTGTCCCAAGTTTCAAAGTGTTTCGTTAAGAAAATACTGGTGTCCCCGTTTTGAAAAAGATCCGAAAAAATGTTTAGTGACATTCTGTCCATCTTTATCTTGACTTCGACATTCCATCTCAAGTGTCTGCTTAGTTACCATTTCAAGGGAGATAACTTCCAGATTAGTTTTTAACTCCCTTGTTACATAGTCTGTCGTTTTACATCGGTTTTCCAAGCGGACATTGGTCGGACTGTTTGACAAAAAAGCTAGCAAAGTTAGAAACCAGACCAGGTTTCATAGTCTGTTTTAGCATGGTTTTCACTGCTCGATGCCCTTTCTAATGCCAACCATTTTACACATCTTGCTTTTAGATCTACTTCAGTTAAAACCCTTTACATTGACTAATATAGTGCCAATGAATTGCAAACTCCTAACATTAAATGGTGTTAATACAAATTAGATGCCGTGAATATTAAATGCACAGATGGCATCTGAAGCATTAAATTTCACATATGATGGCAGTCTGCTCTCAAGCAAAGCTAGACCACTTCAAGCACATTTATATAGCTTTAATTCCTTAAGTGAGAACAGATATGACATTGGAGCCCAAATACTCTTTAAAAATTTCTAAGATCTTGCAAACGCATCTGAGTTCATAACCTGTTTCGGGTTTTTTTAATTTTTAAAAAATTTTAATTTTTTTCCATTTTAGTGTTTTGATATCTCTTTTGACTTCTGGATGATTTACATATTTCATTTTTACAAAAATGATACTAAAAACATTTTGTATAAAATGATGTTATTAGAAGTTAATGTAATGTTATTGTAAATGATTTCCCCTGGGTACCCCTATAGAAATTTTCTCCTGACTAGCAGATAACATGGCAAGTTGAATTCTTTACTTGTGGCTGTGTTTGCTTCTTTTTCTACATTTTGTCTTGCCGATTGGTTGGAAGCTGGCAGTCTGCTTTGTATCCTTTTGAATTTCCTGCTGATAAAGCCATTTTTCATGTTGGTTAAAGCCATCAGAATCAGTTTCATTGTCTGAGAAAGCAGCTGATCAACAAAATAAATACAATTTAGAAATTATAAAAAATAAACGAATTTACTCAACAAAAAGTCCATGACAGCTCACCTATTTTTATCTGGTAATCATTAGCAAAAGTTACATTGGGAATTACTAATCTGCCGTGGACTGACCCATTATACTATTCCATTTTGAATTGGTCACAAGCTGATGGTCTCTGTTCTGATCGTACTTCAAGGCATAAATTTGCAGGAGTCTCTGCTTGTACAGCAAATTACCCGTACAATGGGGCACTCGCACTGTGAGTACTCTGGAAACAAAACCTTCTGGGATGGGGAGCACAGGCGTGGCTGAGTGCTAAGAAGTTTGCTTCCCCACTACATGCTTCTGGATGAGCACTGTCCAAGCTGGAATTTCACTGGATGATGGACCAGTTAAATAATCAACCACAGGAGATGATGCCTGGACTTAATTAGATTCTTTCAATTTTTGAATAGTCATTCCATAGTTTTCAATGTCATCGACAGTTGATAGAGGAAATATTGTCATGTGACTTTATCATAACCTTTGTCAGAGAATGTAGTTGCTGTCTGTTTTGGGCAAGACAAAGGTATATTATTCTCCCTGAAGCCTATTCTTAGACATATATTTAGGTATGGTATTGCTACATATTGAAAGTGAAATGTCGCAAGGAATAGTAACTTTTTTTTTTTTGCTGGCAGAAGTAACTTTGGGATGTTCCTGGTCCACTGTAAGGTATAAAACCTCTTTTAATGATCTTCGAGGCAGTGACCTGGCAGGATCGTTAGCATGCTGGGTAAAATGCTTACTGGCATGTCATCCATCTTCACATTCTGAATTTGCTGTGAGGGTCGACTTTGCCTTTTATCCTTTCGGTGGGTGGGGGTGATAAAATAAGTACCAGTTAAATACTGGGTTGAGATAATCGACTTAGCCCCTCCCCCAGAATTGTTGGCCTTGTGCCAAAATTTGAAACAATGATCACCAATATTGGAGATAGCTTGGTGTGATCTAGATGAACTTTCTTTGTAAAGAGACTGCATCTACAGAGTTCTTTAATCACAACTCCAAAGATGCATGTTAAATCATAGAACTATTAATTGATGCTGACATTTGAATTTTTGTATTGTGTGTTGATAAAGGTCCTGAACCAAAATTTTCTTTCTAAAGTGTCTGCCTCAAGTTACCTTTTCAAGGGAGGTAACTTCCAGATTAGTTTTTAACTCCCTTATATAGTCTGTTATTGAGCGAAAACACCTAAAGCTCCACGAGGCTCCGGCAGTGGATGGTGGCGAACCCTGCTGTACTCTTTTATTAAAAATAGTCTGGAGCAATATAAAGAATTTACCCAATGGATCTTGGAGAACCTGAATGACTAGTCGGCTGTGAATTACTTTGACTAGAAAGACTGACAAAAAGTCAGTTTGGGTGTGCTCCATGTAGTTTTCAGCCAGGATTTGATTTTCAATCTGATCCTGTGTGAAATTCACTGGAACCTCTTGGAGTCGAAGCGGATGCAGACCATCTGACTCAAACACTGTACCATCCACCATCAGCTCTTGTGAAGTTTGAACACCCTTTAATATTTTCATAACTTCTGTGGATGGGTTCTTTGCTAAGACCAGTACTGTGAGTTTCTGGTAATCTTTTCACAGGTAAATTTACAGGATTGACTCTTTTGATCTTATCTTTAATCAGACTAGCTTTTAGAAACGGTATTAGCGATGTTTCCCTACCACTTCCAGAATGAGGTGTGGGCTTATCAACTACCTCAGTTTTTGTTTGCTTAAGTTGAAATACCATGTTTAGCCTGGTCATAGAAATGTTATCTTTTTACCTATGTAACCATGGCAATTTTAACCCTCTCCTTCACTACTGCAGCCCAAATTAATGTCAGTTATTGCTCATAATTTCAAGGGCTTCATGTTCACTAGTAATGTTATTAACTCTTTCTCAATTCCCTTACAATAATTTCTGTGTATTGGAGGGTCTCTCTCATTGGAGTTCATTAAAATTTTTTGAACAAAGCTTTTGGCTATGCATTATCAGATAATGAAGATTTACAGCTACTAGGCTGATCTAAAAAGCTTCTACTGCTACAGCGAAGTATACTGTTTTTTTGTTAAAATTGTAATTTGTATTAGAAGAAACATCTGATTTAGACACATCAATGCCTTGTGATATGCTTGGTTTCATCACTAGCTCCCTCCCAGAGCAGCCATGGCAGTTTCTAAATTTTTTTAACCGTATCGATGTTTGTCAGCTTCTACTTCTTGTAGTTCTATTACCACCATTGCTCTGATTCGAACTTAGACGATTTTCGTTTCTTGTTGACGTCGGGCAAGGTCCATTTCTCCTCTTTTGAATTGTAGCTTTCTTTTTGAGGCTTGCTGCCCTGGAGGCATTCCAGACTCAGGAGGTAATAAAAGCAGTTTTCGTGTATTAGCTTGCTTCCTTGGACATTTCAAAGGTGGTTTGGCTACCAGAGGAGACGATCCACTTGAGTCTGACTGTGATTTGAGTTCAGATTCTGTCACTCTGCTCTCCAAATTTTGTGAAATAATATCACATGTATTTGATTCTGGTGAAATATCTTAAATTTTCTATCCTCCATTTGATGGGCCTCTGGCAATGATTATTACTATTATTTAAATAAAATCTTGGATCTTTAAAAATTTTTCCAACATTATTCATTTTGCTAGTTCCTTTTCCTAATGTAGAAGAGTCCTGTTCTAAGTGAGTAAATTTGACTATTACGGGTCATTTGGCTAACACCAAACAGTCAATTTTTTTTTTTTTTTTCTGACCAATTCTCCTTTAGCTTCTTGTTCACCCTCAATAGTGCATGCTTCACTGAGTTTCTCATCTTTTGCTTTAAGATTTTTAGATTCAGAATTATCTGTACAAGTTTTGTTTCACAGTATTTGTTTCATTCAAGTTTTTCTAACCATAGTAACAATCTTGTTCTGTAGACTACTCAGCTACCAAGCTACCCCTATTTGTTGTCACCATCCACTATTTATTCGTAGTGGACTGGCCCACGTATCTCCTGGGGGTGTCCATGCAACAATAAGCATTCTCAGTGTTAGTCTAGTCACAGATCTTGTCACATGGTCTGGCAGGTTCAATTTCTTCACTTTGACTTATCGTCTCGCTTATAGTTTCATTCCTTTGGATGTCCCAACCAGTTTATCATTCTTCTCCAACCCCCATATCCTCACTGTTTCAGGACTGATGTGGTATTGCTGGGATGGAACCCTTGAGTTTTGAATCTTGACTCTAGGCACATATGTTTAAAGTATCTCCATGATGTTATGAGCGATGGGGTGCTCTGGAAACAGTCCTTGGGGCCAACTGTAGCCCACTGTTGCTGCAGCTGATGTCACGACTATTGTCCACTGCATTTTTTTTTTTCTTTTCTACATTTCTAGTTCCTCAAGCAGAAAGCCCTCGGGTGGTTCTTACTTCCACATGTATAGCAACCATGCTTTCTATCCTGTATGATTAGTCTAACTGCTTTTAATTTCTGCATCCACAATGGGCTGCAACTCTAGGATAACTTTGGTCTGTGGGGATCGTGTTAATGTAGACCTCCATATATTTTCATTGCTGCTATATTAACAGCCGACCATTAGTATAATGCAAATTAAGTGACGAGTTGCAAGTGAATGTTCTTGACTGTTGTATTTGTATTTTCTCTCTGCATAAATTGCAATAACAGCCTGGTGGCCAGGTGTGAAGTAGATTGACTCTTCATCAGTTTTAAAATCTGTCACAAGCTTCCATACATTCCACTGGGTCGACGGAACTAAGATTATGCCACACACTGGTCAAGGTTTCTTCCAGTTCTTATTTGTCTGAGAATACTGACTTGCTCAAAATAAAGATGGCAATGGAGGTATGTTATTCTCCTCCAATCCTATATTTATACCTGTCATCAGGTATGATATTTGAGGTGAGACATGGCACAAGTAATGTTAGTCATGATGTAATTTTTTCTGTAATAATGTCCTTCCTTCCATTCTTTCTATCCCTTGACCCTGTCGTCATTGGGGCATTAGATGATGACATCACAGCCAGATTTCCTCTTATCTCAGTCAACCAAATCGAAGCTTGTCTACTCTTTTAATCCAAGCAGCGACCAATTCAGCGCGGATTCTGGTCTGATTGTCATCTTCATAATTTAAGTTAGTTTGGTACCCATTCCTCTCCATGCTGTTATCCATAACTCTACAGGTTTTAAGTCCTGCTTCAGGTTGGTATAGAGAACTTATTTGAAGGTTTAATTAATGTATTCACACCAAATACTTCACAAGACTATAAGTTAAAAACAGACATTCATACACAGAAAGTGGGGTCAGGAACTTACTGGTTTTCAACAGGTGAATGAGGGATTTCTCTTAGTGTTACAGAGCTCCCCTCCTCCTTGTTCTCTCTTTCCTCATCGGTTTCTGGTGGTGGGTCTATTAATCTGAGCATCTCACTTAATCTGTGGATGCCCTCTGGTCTTCTATCTCTAAGTTGACAATAGTTTCTCTTCTATCCGTGCATAGCTCTTACATAAATTCCTTCAACATACATGGTAGAATTTATCTCCTTTCATAAATGTGGTAAATTTTGTATTTTCATTTATTGTATTATGAATTCAGATTTGATTTCCCAATTGAAGAATAAATTGAATTTAAAATAAATTTCCATACAACATCTTTTGCTTTTTTTTCCTTCAATCTGGACAATGCTGGGTGCCTCTGCTAGTCGAATTATAAAAGCCAATAGAAGGCATGCTACCTCAAGACATCTGCACACTTCATTGCAGAAATGTAATCATATCATTTGTCACTAGGGGCCTATCATCCATTATATTAGAAAAAGTATTTACATGACAAGCATATGTATATAAACGAGATTTCATGCAAAAACCTTAAGCAGTATATGCGTTTGACTTTAAAATGTCATGCAAATATAGGTGGAATACCTAGAACGGTTCCACCACACTCCGTTTTCCTAACCCCAAAAAAGGGTTTTGTAGCATTAGATCACCGGAATTCATTCAACGAAAAAAAAAAAAAATCCGGGATGGGGAAGGGGGTTTCCCACCCACACCTTTTTATGAACAAAAATAAGGAGTTTGCAGCATATTAAGAGGCCAAGGTACTTGATTCCTCACAAAATATCCGAGTTTTTTTTTTTTTCTTTTAGTGAAAATCGTGCAGGTGAAAAAAAATCAAATACCAAAATTGAGATGATCGTTATCAAATCACCGTTTCTAAAAAAAAAAAAAAAAAAAAAAAAGGGATAGTCACGACTGGAACGCGTTTGATCATTGATCTTCAACAGGAGTCATCAAATAAAAAGAAACGCTTTTTCCAAATTATAAACAAATCCTCCACTTCCTCACTCCCTCCCTCTCCTAGCTCCTCAGAGAATCTGTCCTGCAGCAAATTAAGTAACTAAGCAACGTTATTGTAAACAACTCTTAAAAAAAAAAAAAAAAAAAAAAAAAATTTTCATTCTCTTTCCCAAAGAATAAAAAAAATGTATTGTTCAATTTTAATTTTAACTTAATTTATTTATATCATCAGTTTCTTCCTTGCAAGCATTAAAATCGATCTAGACAGTCTGTGAGATAAATGTTACACTTAGGTAGACTTAGACAAAACCCCACAACCAGGAAAGAATGATTTGTCCATCTAAGGTCATGCTGGAGTTCCTCTCTTTCTTTCTCTTTTCCCCTTTCTCTTTTTCATTCTTTTTGTCTCTTTCCTTTTTGGGTTTCTCTCTGCCTTTTCCCTTAAACACAGACATAACGACATTTTACGTGCATGCAAACATCTTTTTCGCGAAGCACAAACACAAAACTAGAAGGCTGGTCGAAGTGCCCATCTTTCGTAAACACACAGAAAGCAACCTATTTATTCTTCTATAATAATAATAGTTAGTCATGCCGCTTTGTTGTAAGTCTTGCTGTCGTAAGGACAAAGATGGTAAAAAAAAGAAGCATGTAAGATTTCAAGTATTTATTTCTCAATTTTTCTACACTTCATCATAAATACAATCAGTCTCTCATCACTTGAGGTGTGTGTGTGGGTGTGGGTGTGTGTGTGCGCGCGCGCGTGTTATGCATGTGTATAGTCTGGACCGGATTTATGCATGAACCATAACTTGGGGGTCACCAAGTTTGGTTGCCAGGGTATGGGACAGGAGCTTTGAGATGTTCTAAAGCTCCGAGTTAAAACTTAAAAATTACAATTCCTTTATTTTTTCAGATTTAATCCGTACGTTCTTTTAAAAGTATTGAACCCTTTCATTTACTGGCCTTGTTCTATATAAAGCCATTAAATTGAATCGAGTTTCTCTGAATCTACCGTGGCCCTTTCAAGTTTCGGGGCCTTGACTTTAATGGGGCCATCTTTATCTTAGATTTTGAATTAGCAAAATCCGTGGTACCCACAAAAACCTATTAGTCCTGAGCCCTTCCACTAGGTCTAAACCCAGCCCTGTGTATCTCGATGGGTCTTTTTATTTGCTAACTCTGCAAGAGGGGCCAAAAACACATCGCCCTCATAGCTCCTCAAAGACTGCTGAGATCGATTCTATTAATGTTCCTCTAGCTTTTCTAAATTAACACCCGTGGGGTGTTGATTTAGAGGACAGATATTTTAGGAAGAAAGAACTGGACATAGCGATTAATGCAGGAGTAGTCGAGGTTGGGACAAACAAGTGTGATGAGAAGAGGAAAGTTGAATCGGAAAAGCTTGAGATGAGACAGCATGAGCCCAGCCAGATCGAAGAAGCAGAGGCCATTATAGTAACAGTAGATAAGGCACAGGAAGAGGACACAGCACATTCGTCAGGCGCGGTCCCAGGAATTTTTAGAAGAGAAGGCATAAAGTCAGAAGGGAATCAATTCCAGGAGAAAAGGGCGCAATAATATTATTTAGAAGGGCGCACTTCTTTTCTTGAGGGGGGAACGTGCTCTCTCAGTCCACCCGCACCACCCCTGGATCCGTCTCTGTCTGTGTGTTGAAATCAAAACAATTACAGCAGGGGAAATACAAATTAGCCATTGATAAAAAGGAATGAAGCTATCAACTTCATTTAAACATTTAGATATCAAAATACTTTGATTCGAACGAACCCGACAAATGAAACCCAGGGTGTTGGCCTCTTCGAAGATACAAGGGCCAACTTAAAACAACACCGAAAGCCACTGGACTAGAGCCTAAATCGTCTGAAACAACAAGTCGGTGACTGTATCAAGTGGGTGGTGTTCCATCACCATCGGAACCCAAAACTTCAAAGCCACTAGAATGGAAAGGATGAAATCAAACGACCGGAGAGAAAGGCTGCAAAACCAACCTAGTCTTCTACCAACATTACCATGCAGTCAGTGCCATCGATTTTTCTATGCAAGAATCGGTCTACAGAATCATCAACAGCATCGCCATAAAGGAAGCATTCAGCAAACAAGAAACTAAAGGCTGCGAGTGGGCAGAATCGTTAGCACGTTGGGCGAAATGCTTAGTGGTATTTCGTCTGCCGCTACGTTCTGAGTTCAAATTCCGCCGAGGTCGACTTTGCCTTTCA
>JAOPJW010004386.1:11210313-11220419 GCA_027122535.1 Octopus maya
GGACTGGCAAGCCAGAAGGCTGCACCAGGCTCCAATCTGATCTGGCAGAGTTTCTACAGCTGGATGCCCTTCCTAACACCAAGCACTCCGAGAGTGTAGTAGGTGCTTTTATGTGCCACCAGCACGAGGGCCAGTCACACGGTACTGGCAACGAAAATGGTAATTAATTCAGATCACTAAACAAGAAATTTGAGCCAGTGGTAGCCTAGAGCAAGTTAGTATCAAAAGAATTAAGTTAATCTGAATTGGTACAGTAACATAGGCATGAAGCTCTATGACTTTTAATACTAAAAGAAACTTAGAGTTGTACTATTTATATAATTATTATAATCAACAGAAGTGAAATAAAATGATACTAATAGGTATCATTTTATTTCACTTATATTTGATATTACAGTTCACCATAAGATATCAACAATGTAGCAGTGAGAAAAATCTCAGTGGGAGTTGGAAGTGGTGGGATCTCCACACACCAACAGTTTCATATATGTGACTATAGAAAGTTGAAAGACTTCAGTCAAGTGAGACCGTCCACACAATTGTTAGTCCACATTACTCTGTGAAGAGCATAGGGTTGGTTTCCAGTTTTCCTTGGCTTATGTATCCCTCTCTGGATGGGACACTGGTCCATTGCAGGACTACTCATTGTTATCAGCTGAGTGGACTGGAGTAGCATGAAATAAAGTGTTTTTTTGCTCAAGAACACAACACATCACCTGGTCAAGGAATCAAAACCACAATCATAAGTCCAACACCCTAACCACTAAACCATGTACCTCCACATCAATCCATGCAATTAGTAGACAGAAACTCCCTCAAAGAATGTTTAAAATCTAAAAACAACAAGCAAAAATTTCAGTTGACAGAAATTTTTGAACCATAATTTCTGAACAAGATAATACAGATTAGAGCTGATCAGGTTTATAAAGCCAAGTGATGGAAGCAATGGACATGTCTTAAATGACTGCATCAAGGAAGAAGTATATTCTACACAGTTGGCAAGACTAAGCATGATAGATTGACAGTGGTAGCATTGTTGTTGTCATCATCATTTAATGTCTACTTTTCCATGCTTGCATGTGTCAGACAGAATTTGTTGAGGCAGATGTTTTAACAGCTGGATGCCCTTCCTGTCACCAGCCCTCAAGTGTTAAACATGTTTTTCATGGAAGACCAACAACTTTGTTTGCAAGACAATGATGCTCATTGACATCCATTATGCGATGCCAAGACAAGGGCACACTCAAACACATATACAGTGGGCTTCTTTCAGTTTCGTCTTCCAAATCTACTCCCAAAGTTTTGGTCAACCCAGGGCAATTGTAGAAGATAATTGACCAAGGTACCACACAGTAGGACTGAACCAGAGACCACATGGTTGGGAAGCAAGCTTCTAAACCACATAGCCATGTCAATAAAATAAAATACAAGTCCAAAGTAAAGGATTGGTAGGATAGTTGGAGTACTGAACAAAATGCTAGACAATATTTGTTCTGACTCTTGATGGTCAAGGTGCCCAAGCAGGTGAAGATGTGGAAAAGGCAGACCCAGGAAGATATGGGACAAAGTGATGAAGTACGATCTTTGGATGTTGGGTCTCATGGAAGCAATGAGAAGTGATTGAGACTTTTAGTGATTTGCTATGCTTGGGAAGACTTATAAAGCCAAGTGAAATCATAGTCGTGGCCAGTGCTGATGACACGTAAAAGGCACCCACTACACTCTTAAAGTGGTTGGTTCTAGGAAGAGCATCCAACCATAGAAACCAAGCTAAATCAGACCAGGGCCTGGTACAGCTCTCTGGCTTACCAGTTCCAGTCAAACTGTCAAACTCATGCCAGCATGGAAAACAGACGCTAAATGATGATGATGATGATGAGGATGATAATGATGAAGAAATGCTATGAGAAATTAGAAACCACTTTTGCATTTTCTCATAAATATTCCATGAAAAGCATATGGCACTTGTCAAGGAAGTCAGTAGGGGGTTACATATATAACCTGCTGATGTAGGCAGGAAAGGATGAAGAGTGAACCTGACTTCGGTGAAATTTAAACTCAGAACAAAAAGCAGATATAACCAAATATTCTAAGGCTCATAGTCTCTCTTGCTAAGCTCATAATTAATTAGCTGTATGGTACAAGAAGTAGTGATGATGATCATGATCATCTAATGTCTGTTTTCCAAGCTGGTATGGGTTGGATACCACACTAAGCTCCATTGTCTGTTTTGGCATAATTACTACAGCTGGATGTCCGTCTTAATGTCAACCACTTTACAGAGAGTACTGGGTGCTTTTCATGTGGTGATGGTCA
The DNA here is from genome assembly GCA_027122535.1 of Octopus maya. Taxonomy (NCBI): domain Eukaryota; kingdom Metazoa; phylum Mollusca; class Cephalopoda; order Octopoda; family Octopodidae; genus Octopus; species Octopus maya. Next base: position 11,212,630 of record JAOPJW010004386.1, read on the forward strand.
TGCTTTAGAATTAGGTGAAAATAATGTGGAATATTCATGCACTTTCTAAGGGAAATTAGGAAAAGTGAAGCCATGCCTGGTGCCTCTTTACTTATTGCCATTCAAAATTTACATGTCTACATTTAGAAACAGCTATTTCTCCTCCAGTTCTTCCTCTGACTGTTAAATGGTGGGGTACTTTCATTGAAAGAAATCCAGGACAATGGGGGGGGGGTTCAATAGCAGCAACAACAACAACAAAAACAACAACATGCACCAACATGTACTAACATGTGCCAAAATGCACATCTTCCAGAATTTATCTTTCCCTCTGGCCAATGCCTGTTTACACATAATGTTTTAAGCAACACAGAGTTAACGAAGTACCAATTAGACATAATCTAAAAGAATCAAAAGAGAAACTCACATTTGCGGGAAAGGGTCATGCTTCTCAGTCTCTGTAGTAAAAATACAAACAAAAGGTACATAAATTTAGGGATAAAAAAAAAGGGGGTAAAGACTTGTTTCGGTCACAAATGACCATGGGATTGCACTTAGAAAATTACACTCTGAGGCACAAATCCAGGCAAGGTTGTTTATGGAAGACCAGCAGTTACCTATACACACCAGCCTCCCCCTCTCCATGCCCCCGATGTTATCCAAGGGAAAGGCAAAGGGGCTGATACAGCTTGGCACCAGTGATGTCGCAACTCATTTCTACAGCTGAGTGAACTGGGAGCAACGTGAAATAAAGTGTCTTGCTCAAGAACACAACACACAGTCTGGTCCTGGAATCGAATTCCCAACTTCATGATTTTAAGCCCAACACCCTAACCACTGAACTATGTGCCTTCACATAGCTATGCGCCTTCACATAGCTATATGCCTTCACATATTTATGTGCCTTCACATAGCTATGCACCATCACATAACTATAATGACAGATAATCAGATAGATAGATAGATAAGACTTACTTAATTTGTTTGCTTGTTGAAGTGGAGCTGGAGTGTATTTCCAGTTCAGTTCAAAGAAGAATGCCCTCCATGCAAACAGGGTTTCGGTGTTGAAGGGGACTGATTTAGAAAGGAGCCGGAGTAAAGACTCTTTGAAATTCTACAAAGTAGACAAAACAAAACCTCAGAGTAAATGTGAATGTGTGTGTGTATGTGTGTGTGTGTGTGTGTGTGTGCGCGCATGCATGTATACACACACAAGCACAGACACACATACATACATATATATAATCAAGATATCATAAAAAGAAATGGAGAATTACTACGCATCTTCAAAACTTGCTTATTACAGTATTATTCTAATTAAATTCACATTAGATTCCAATCCAACACCTGTTTCTGTTACATGTGTCCTATTGTAGCATTTATGTGCATAACACATGGAGATCTTTTGCAATTGACCTCATGGACTTTCTGGGATTGTAATCAAAGTTTCTGTTGAACTGGCTAGATAAATTCAGGTGTTCTGATGATTTCAGAGTGTTTAGAATGCTTTTTATGCTTTGATAGTGGGGATACATGTTTCCATCTTCAGTCTCTAGCTCCTTACAAACTCTGTAGATGAAAGACCTGGCAACTTTTAAAAAATCGAGATATTTCTAAATCGCTATGCTCAGCAATTATATAACCACAATAACAGCATGCCTCTTCATTTCTTGAGTAAGCTGAGGACCTGCTGTTATTATTTTCCGAAACAATGATTATACAGAGTGAGCAAAAAATGCAGCAATGACCCCCAAAAGTTATGTCCTCAAATACCTTACAGACACCCTGTATATACAGGATGGGCCAAAAGTAGGTAAACACTTTTAAAATGAACTTATTTGATTTTTACAGGTACCGTGAATAATGTGCTGTGTGTTACGGTGTTCTGGGACGTTTGAGGAATGTTCCCATGTTGAAGGAGGACATTTCGACCATTTACAAGATTAAACTGTGTTTCATAAATGTATATGAAAGAGGGTTGTACACCTCTAGGTGTATACCTGCTTCCTACTTTAAGTTGTAGAAGAAACAACGGAACGCAGATTCTGAACCATTAAACACAATATTTATTTACAGAGCAAATAAGCAGCACTTCGCCCTTTGGTTGCAGGGACGCCATCAGTGATGTTGGTGGTTATCTGTATTTTTCTCCTGAGTTGGAATGTTGGAGAGACGGCTTGATGACATCTTTGCTCTTCGCCGGCCGGACGAGAAAGAGATAGAATAAGCGCGCGAAGCTTCGATTTTCGAATGACCACGCATGCGCATGGGACTCTTCTGGAACTAGTCCCTGCGCATGCGTGGATAAGCTTTCCGGAATGTCTGCTTTAAGGTGTCACTACACTGGTAACAAATATCTGGAGCTGACGAACTCTTTGAATGCACTTTCGGCAATGGTGTGCATGCATGTTTTGTTTTCTTTCTTTCACAACTGAAAGTGGTTTTTTTTTCTATAAAATGAAATTTGAAAGTTACAGAAATTATGAGTACCTAAATAAGACCCAAATCTAGAAACACCCTTGACACCCACCTACATATATCTGTATATGATGCACATACGAATTTTTTGAAAATATCAAAGAAATTTCATGTTGCAGACTGTTGGAATTTACGGGGAATAAACCTTGGAATTATGTTTTCAACATTGTATTCCAAATCGTGTCGAAATTTTTCACGGTGATAGAAAATGAAACAATGTGTGTGTGAGTGCACAAGGCCCGGAAAGAAAATCATTTGACCAAACAAAACAAAAAAGTACGAAAATAAATGAACATATTATTGTCATATAATCGGCTTTTATGAAGCATATATATAAGAATTTTTATGAAAAGATGTGAGAAAAATAAATTTTGAAATACCGGTTTTTCTTCAGATTAGGAATCTCCGTTTCCCGAAACTGGTGTTTCTGTAAAAAAAAAAGGGAGGTTTTTTTTTGTGTGTGGTACAAAAGGAAGTCTTTCCCGGTGCAGTGTGGCTTGGGAGATTTGGCTGTTATTGTTGGTGGATAGGTAGTGGTCGAACCACCTAATGTAACTTAATCAGAAGGCTGTAATCTCATTTGGTTGGAACCCAGTAAAGAATATATATACGACAAAGCTGTAACTTTAAGTGTCTTTAATGCGGGCCTCACATATATATACACACGGGATGATAAATGGAAGTGGTTGATGGATATTTTTTCATATATTCACATGCATCTGTGTTGGTTATGTGTTAGTTGTTAATCCTTGTGAGAAGCACACAAACAGCATCATGTCAGATCCTATGCTGTGTAGATATTGATGACGTTGGTGAGAGACATGATGGTTAGACATCAGACTAGAAGGAGCTGAGTTTTTATAGCTAATGGTAGGCTCAAACGGAGTATAGAAACGACTGTCTCACGTGATTTATTTGGAGGCTGTGATTAGTTGGGCTACATATTGGTACATTATAGAGTAAGAGACCAATTGCACAAATACTAAGCAATCAGGGTGGTAGACACAACGGGGTCCAAAACAGTGACCGAAGGTTAGCTATTACTACGTTTGTAAGTATTTATAGATAATAGAGAGAGGAAGTTCGAACTTCCTCTCTCTGTTATATAAGTGGGGTGGTGGCATATTAGGAACTCACCTTAATTTATTTATTAAATAAAAAAATCCAGTGGCGGGGACGAGGGGCTCCCCCTTCCGAACTGCCAAAATAAGATTGAATCCACGCGAAAAAATCGTTGGTTTTCTTTTTTTTTTTTTTTTTTTTGGTGAAAATCGTAGGGTGAGGTGGTAAAAATTTACCCTGTTGACAAAGGGCCTAAAAAACGTAGCCACAACGAATGGATCGAATGTTGCTGTGGCTAAAAGCTTCAAAACTAACCCGAAATTTAGGCGGAGGTGAAGGCGCCTGCTCTTATGAATTGTCACATATATGCAGTTACGTTCCCATATCAATAGAAACGTGTCTACTTAAGATATTACTATCAGAGGATCATTTAATGTCGATATCACGATTCAGTAAAAATATTTGGTCCAACAAAGACAGAACTGAAAGGTGATAGTCAGATCTAAATATTCACACTAAAACAAGAGTTTTCTGCTTCAAAGATTTCAGTGTGGAGATACGCATGCGCATTGGACGTAATTCCTACATCGTGTTGATTTTCGATTAAATGTCCTGTGAATTAATTTCTATTAATCAGCTGATAATACATTTATAATACTTACGATGTATTTCTCAGCTACCAGATACATACATATATAACAACACTATCCTTTATGAAACATTTCCATAAGTATTAAGCAATGAGGATCTTCCATGCTTTTAATTCTGTAAACATTCGGTTTTTGGCACGTCGGCTCTTTGTTTCTGATATAATTTCTGCGCTTTCTCATGAGTGATATTACTGCTCAGGGGATGTTTTGCTTCTTGCAAGTCACTGGCCCACAATGCCAAGGCAGATTCCATCCCGACGAAGTGCCTTTTTCTCACTGTCTTTATCTGTTTGGCACTTTCACAGAAACTTAATGCTGCTTCGTTCTTCTTTATGATGTGTATGGTGCTTTCGTCCACACCGTAATAGCAACCTACGGCAGCATAACTTTTACCTTCCTGGAGCATATTAAAAAAGCGGTGGTATAAAATTAACGTTGTCTCGTGTGGTATACAGGGTGCATAAGATATGTGAGGACGGATTTATGTTTATTAAAAACAGCTATATAATGATAGATAATAACTATCAAAAATGCTATGAGGATAAAAAAATAAACCTTATTTTCTGTAATGTTATTCAATAAAACCCTCTACCAAACCCACTGACAAGGGTTTGGTCGTCCTTAGGCTTGCCCAAAGTGCCATGCAATGGGACTGAACCGAGGACCATGTGGTTGGAAAGCAAGCTTCTTACCATAGCCTCAGCACCGTATTTATTGTGATTTATTTACATATCTTCATGAACAGCCGTAACGAAACAAATATAGAAATCAAGAATACTATTTACAAGTCTCATTTTGTGCATCAATAACTGTTATGTTTTCCGACAAATATTATTGTTTTCATCTTATATAAGATATATGTACAGTTTTTCATGTTATATTAAATATATTTAGGTTTATATGTATTAAATACATTGGTTATATTACATACATTGTTTACGTGAAATTCCTGAACGTCTCTGCTGTCACTCCAACTTACATGGCTGTTTCTTTATAATTTCAGAACATCAGATGACATTAACGTAATAGAATAAACTTACTCAATATCTACCGTGTTTTAAAGGCCAAAAGGAAAATATTATATAAAACAGATGTATAACATTGTTTCTACAAATCTGGGCGAGAATTCTTGCAAAGCATTTGCTCTGAAATAATATTACTAGCCAAGTCTTTCAACATTACTGACTGGAGTTTCAAGAAAAGAAGACTGTGTGCTGATTTATAAAGTTGGATAAATTTATGGAACTGTTGCTGAACAGAGGTAATACTAGACAGAAATACAGCAGAAGGGTTTGTAAGGAATAATGTATAAAAGCAAAAGCAAGACAAATATATAAACTGGGATTTGAGAGGAAAAATAATGGAAAAGTGTGAGAAAAGTACACAATTGATTTCCTCCGATCACATAACAGAAGAGATACGATCATACGACTGTGCTATCTGTACAAAGTCGTTCTTTCAAAAAAGTGACTTACTTATGCACAAATGTATTCATTTAGGAGAGAGACCATATCATTGTGATATCTGTGGTAAATCATTTTCTCAAATTATTCACTTGACTGGACATAAACAAATTCATAGAGGGGAGAAACCATATCACTGTGATATTTGTGGTTCATCATTCTCTGAAAATACTACCTTAACAAAACACTATCGTATTCATACTGGAGAGAAACCATATCATTGTGATATTTGTGGTAAATCATTCTCTAACAGTAGTCAGGTTACTGTGCACAAACGTACTCATACGGGAGAGAAACTGTATCATTGTGATATCTGTGGTAAATCATTCACTCAAAGTATTCACTTAACTACACATAAACGTATTCATACAGGAGAGAAGCCATATCACTGTGATATTTGTGGTAAATCATTCTCTCAAAATAATGCTTTAACTACACATAAACGTATTCATACAGGGGGGAAACCACATCGCTGTGATATTTGTGGTAAATCATTCTCTAACAGCAGTGACTTAGCAAAGCACAGACGTACTCATACAGGAGAGAAACCCTAGCACTGTGATATCTGTGGCAAATCCTACTCTCGAAGTAGTTACGTTATTGTGCACAAACGTACTCATACTGGAGAGAAACCATTTCACTGTGATATCTGTGGTAAATCATTCTCACAAAATAGTGTCTTAACTACACACAAACGTATTCATACGGGGGAGAAGCCATATCACTGTGATGTCTGTGGTAAATCATTCTCTGGAAATTGTGACTTAGCAAAGCACAAACGTACTCATACAGGAGAGGAACCATATCACTGTGATATCTGTGGTAAATCATTCTCTCGAAGTAGTCATGTTACTGTGCACAAACGTACTCATACAGGAGAGAGACCATATCGTTGTGATATCTGTGGTAAATCATTCTCTGGAAATTTTGTCTTAACTAATCACAAACGTATTCATACAGGTGAGGAACCTTACCATTGTGATATCTGTGGTAAATCATTCTCTCGAAGGAGTAACGTTACTAGACACAAACGTCTTCATTCAGGAAAGAGACCATATCGTTGTGATATCTGTGGTAAATCATTCTCTGCAAATTTTGTCTTAACTAATCACAAACGTATTCATACAAGTGAGGAACCTTACCATTGTGATATCTGTGGTAAATCATTCTCTCGAAGGAGGAACGTTACTAGACACAAACGTATTCATACAGGTGAGAGGCCATATCCCTGTGATAAATCATTCAATGAAAATCGTGATTTAACTCGACACAAACATATTCATTCAAAAGAGAAATCAAAAGCCTGATGTCTGTGGTAAACCCTTCTCTAACCAAAATGCCTTGACTTCACAAAAGGTTATTTATGTGAAGTAAATGCCATATCCCTGTGATATCTGTCGTAGATCATTTTTTGAAAGGAGTCACATAACTGCGCACAAGTGTGTACATGTAGCAGAGAAGCCATATTGTGATATTTGTGGAAAATCATTTTATGATGATCATCATTTAAGTAGACACAAACATATTTATATGGGAGAGAAACCATTACCTTGTGATAGGAAGTCATTCACTGAAAACAATTAATGAATCACATATTCATACAGGGGAGAAACGAGAAGGGTAACTTCATGTTTCCTATGTATTCTAAAATATTCCTGTGTTGTATGCAATGGAAATTATGACCAAAGTATTTCCAGAAATATTATGTTTTTTCCTTTTTTTGGGGGGGGGGGCAGTTTTCACCTGTCCCTCATCCATTTTCTTTTCCATGGAGTAAGGACTTCTATACCAAAACTCTTCCTTTTAATAGCAACCCTACACATAATTCTTTCTTGAATATTGCATCTTGTACAGTATATTTCTTGTTTATTATCTTTTAAATGCTTCACTTATTAAATATGTTACACAATAACGTAAGTTACAACTTTTGCATATTTTACCATAAAAGGAAAATGTTATTATTGATCTGTCTTATTCAGGGTAGGCATTGCTTACCTTGCCTTCCCAGCCAGCATCTCCTTGCTACACATTATTCTTTATTGAATATTGCATCCTGTAATTATCATCGTCGTTTAATATGCGCTTTCCATGCTAGCATGGGTTGGACGATTTGACTGGTGAAACCGGATGGCAACACCAGGCTCCAATCTGATTTGGC
>JAOPJW010004386.1:12610569-12621549 GCA_027122535.1 Octopus maya
ATGATCTCACCGCCAGCAGTGTCCGTGGCATCCTTGTGGAAAAGGCAGACGAGTCTCGTGTGCTACGGGTCTTGCTCAACAACAATTCCAATGGCCGTAACTTGGTTCCAACACCGACAAAGACCAGCATGCTGCGTATGAAGAAATTTTCTTTGAAACAGTCTGACATTGAAAATAGCCCACCTGGTCTTGTCGGTAAGCTTAATAAGGGAGGCAAGAAGAAGGAGAGCTTGCGGCATCGTTTATTGGCTCCGATCTGCTCCAATCTGATTGCTGACAAGAAAAAGAAGAAGACCGAAATCAGGAATCGGCGCCGCTCTAGTTTAGTTTGCAATAAACGCACTTCTCTCGATATAAGCAGGAAATATAACTTACGAAGTAAAAGATGATTTCACTTTAGATTAATTGAAACAGGAAGATTGTAGCGAAAGAATTAGGGGCTGTCTTAGATAAGTTGGTACCAGAAAGGTTAATAATGTGTATATAATTTATGGTAAAATAAAACATTTTTTTTTTTAGAAATGTAACGTTATGTTGCAGTATGAGATATTGTAATGGCTGGGCAATTTGTTCATTGTGGGTCTTGTGACTACAGTAAACTAGAAAAGGTTTCAATATTTGACGGCAGATGTCATTGACAATGGTCGGATTTCATTACAAATCTTCCTCTTTTCTTGGTTAAAACCAAGTTCAGCTAAGTTTAAGAAGTGACACTTGTTAGAATTATCATAAGATATAGCAATTAGATCTGTCTGTGGCTCCCAAATGTCTCATTTTTCTTTGTTCATACCATCTCTAAACGCGACACAGACAAACCTTTGTAGAGAACCAACATTATACCATCTGAATCAAAGTTGCAAATTTTGTAGTTGGTAAATTTTATACAAGACAATCTCAAATTTAGAGGAAGCGACGCAAAAACAAACAACTTCTTTAAAGCATCGATGGCCATGTTATTTTCAGAAGCAGGGGAAGGTTCATTTTATCATAATTATTTTTTTTTTTATTTTTTGAGATTTCTTTTAATTTGCTGGAGTATGTCATGGGATATGAATATACTGAGTTGATTGTGAATCTGTGTAATAATCACCTGAATTGCAATGAATGTCTGTAATAAGTCTGATGTGGATGAGATGTGTGAATTTGAATTAACCATTGTGCGAGTATGTCCGTGTGTGTGAGATATGAATCGGAGATTAAATTATAGCTGAGTTATCTCTTCACATATCATTTGTCCATAATGTCTGGTGGTGTTGATGATGATGATGATGATGATTGTCGTGAATGCTGCAGAATTTTTTTTTTGAAAGAATCGTAAATTATGGAATAAATTTGTAAATGTCTCAACTAATTTTTGTTGTCTTGTTCTTTTTGTTTTTTATTTTTTGATTTGTTTTGTTGTATTGATTGAAGGGAATTCATTTCCCCCCTTTTGAAAACCAGAGAAATCTTCACCTGAAGTCAATACTAACCTAAACTTTTGTTTTGGTTTCAGGTGAAGACCATTCCTGGGACTCTTTGACCACACGGTCACAATATGGTTTCTATTTTTATTTTATTTTTCCCACTCCAAGTCACGAGCATGTCTTGGCTTGCATCCTGGCCCAGGGTGGTGTTTGACAAAGGTGTGATATGATGCTAGATTGCACCATGACCATAGCTTTTCTCTCTTCCTCTTCCTCCCTGTCTCTCTCTCTTTTAATCTCCATTTGCACAATACTCAGAGCCATTCTACAAACTGGAGTTTGCCTCTTAAACTGGGAATTTAATCTATACTGGAGCCAGTTACTGTTGGTATTGTCATTGTTGTTGCTGTTTAGACCCGTAAGCGTTTGACCAAAGGTATTTTAACTGACCAATGTGTCATTTCCATTTTAAAAATGCTCAGGTGTGATTTCAGGGAAATACAACTCCTAGCAGATCAAGCTCCCTCCACTCTGTACTCTCTCTCGCTTGTATGGCTTAAAAGTTGTATTGAAAGTGTAATTGATCTGTTTTGAGCAAGATCTCATTACTATTTCTTACAGATCGAGTTCCCTCCCTTCCATAGTTGCTCTCCCTTTCTGACTATTGAAAATATGGTGACTAAGGGGCGTTACTTCTGTCGGGAACAAGGCAGAAGCTAGTTAAAAAAGATTTATCTCCCCTTACAGAAGCCAGTCTACATAAAACATCTACATAGAAATAACATATGTAGATCAGTGCTCAACAAGTCCTGCAAGTGGTGGGGAAGAAAAAGATTTGCCAAGCGCTAATGTAGATGGACGTGTGTTATTTTCCCCACTGCTTAATAACCAGTGTGGGCTTATAACTTAGGGGTTACTGAGAAGAAAGACTACTTTGGGAACTAATTATGGATGTCACAGCTAGATTTCTATCTACCTGGCTGTGTGATAAGTAATTTGCTTCCCAACGACACTCTTCTGGGTTCAGTCCCACTATGTGGCACCTTGGGCAAGTGTCTTGTGAGTGGATTTGGTAGGCAGAAACTGAAAGAAGCCTTTTGTTTGTGTTTGACACCGCCACTGCTTCAGAATTGGTGTGGGTGTATTTACATCTCTGTAACTTAGTGGTTCGGCAAAAGTGACTGATAGAATAAGTACTGGGGTGGATTGGCAGAATTGTTAGAGCATTGGGAATGTGCTCACACAGCTGAAATTTTTATTTTTTTTTTTTTTTTTTTTTTTTCTTTTCTTTTCATCCTTCCGTTCTCATTGCTATTACTCTCAGTAATTCTCCTTCACTGAATTACTATTTTCTCTCCTCCTCCTGCATCCAGCATAATTCTGGACAAATATATAAAAACACCACTAATTATCCAGTTAGAAGATGTTATTTATCTCTGACTGGATGGAGTACTTCTTGTTGATCGTAACCAATAATAGAACTGTAAACTATATATATATTTGTATGTATATATATATAGTAATCCCTCTCCATATTGTGGCTTATTATTCCTCCTTGGTGGTGTTCTTCATTTCTAATAAAATAAATATATACAAATTATTAAAAAAAAAAAAAAATGCAGTTGGGTGCAGGAGTGGCTTTGTGGTTAACTGCTTGTTTACCAACCACATGGTTCTGGGTTCAGTCCCACTGTGTGGCACCTTAGGCATGTGTCTTCTATAGCATTGGGCCGACCAAAGCCTTGTGAGTGGATTTGGTTGACAGAAACTAAAAGAAGCTCATTGTATATGTATATATATGTTTGTGTGTCTGTGTTTGTTCCCCCACCATTGCTTGATGAGAAATTTGGTGTTTACATCCCTGTTACTTAAAAGTTCGGCAAAAGAGACCGATAGAATAAGTCTTGGGTCGATGTGTTTGACTAAAAGCAGTACTCCAGCATGGCCACAGTCAAATGACTGAAACAAATAGAAGAAAAAAAGAACAGTACAGTACATGTTTCTGCTTTGTGGATTTTTATCTACCATGGGGCATTTTGGAAAGTAACACTCACTATGGTTGAGGGCTTACTGTATTGTTTTATCTCTTGGTTGTTTCAGTCATTAGACTGTGGCCATGCTGGGGCACCACCTTGAATTTTTAGTCAAATGAATCAATCCCAGTACTTTTTAAGCTTAGTACTTATTTCATTGATCTTTCTTGCCTCGCTGCTAAGTTATGGGGGACGTAAACACGCCAACACAAGTTATGTGGTGTTGGGGGACAAAGATATTCACACACATATACGACAGGCTTTTTTTTTTATTTTTGGGTTTCTGCCCACCAAATTCACTCAGGGCTTTGGTTGGCCTGAGGCTGTAGTGACAGACATTTGTAGTGGAAATAACCAAGAACCGTGTAGTTAGGAAGCAAGCTTCTTACCACTGCCCCAACTACACCTATGTATGGTTATATTATTAAAAAAGATCATTTATAACAAAACTAGACTATTAATGCCAAATGGGTTTGGAAGGTAAAGTGCTAATCCATCATATCTGGGTCACAGAGTTTGCAGTTTGTGATCCATTTCTAGTTCTGTGATGCAAATTCCAAATTATGTTTCAAACACAAGATAAATAATCTCAAAATGATTTTGCTAAATTCTTCACTATTTTCAAAATTAATAGAAACAAGTGTATCAGGTTTCAACTGAGAGCATTATCATCATTTAACATCCGTTATCCATGCTGGCATGGGTTGAGCAGTTATGATGAAATCTGGTAAGCCAGGTAGGGAATGCCAGCACCAGACTCCAGTCTGATTTGGCATGGTCTCTACAGCTGGATACCTTTCTTAATGCCAACCATTTTACAGAGTGTGCTGGATGCTTTTATGTGGCATTCCCATGGGTGCTTTACACAACCTGAGGGATCAGTCTTAGCACTTCTGCTGCAGGGTACAGGTCTTCTTGACTACAGCCAAACAAATGGGTTAACTGTAGCATTCAGATTTCACTGTCAAATGAAACTGAAGGAAGCTTATCATATATTCTATATATGTGTGTGTGTCTGTATCCATGTTTGTCCCCCCACCGTCACTTGACTACGGGTGTTGGTGTGTTTACATCCCCTGTAACTTAGCAGTTCTACAAAAGAGACCAATAGAATTAAGTCCCAGGCTAAAAGGAAATGATAGTAAGTAATGGGGGTTGATTCATTGAACAAAGAGTTCTTCAAGGCAGTGCTCCAGCATGGCTGCAATCTAGTGACTGAAGCAAATAAAAAGATGGAGACGATAAAAAAGATATGTATGTGGCACGTAAAAAGCACAATCTGATCATGGTCGATGCCAGCCCCCTCTGGCCCCTGTGCCGGTGGCATGTAAAAAAAGCACCCACTACACTCTCAGAGCGGTTGGCGTTAGGAGGGGCATCCAGCTGTAGAAACACTGCCAGGTGAAACTGGAGGCTGGTGCAGCACGGAAAGCGGACGTTAAGTGATGATGATGATGTGCATTTGTGCTGGTGCCGTATAAAGTGCCCTCACGCTGATGGCACATAAAAAGCACCCATGCTGGTGGCATGTAAAATGCACCCAGCACATTCTAAGATGTTTGGTAGTAGAAAGGGCATCCAGCCCTAGAAATCATGCCATAACAGACAATTGGAGCCTGGACAGCTCCCTGGTTTACCATCTCTTGTCAAACTATCCAACCCAAGTGAGCATGGAAAATAAAAAAGCAGTTGGAGATATAATTCATAACCTCCTCTGAAATATTTAGGCAGAGGCATGACTGTTTGGTAAGAAGTTTACTTCCTAACCGCATGGTTCTGGGTTCAGTCCCACTGCATGGCACCTTAGGCAAGTATCTTCTGCTATAGCCTCAAGCTAACCAAAACCTTGTGAGTGGATTTGGGATTTGTTAGATGGAAACTGAAAGAAGCCCATTTGTTTGTGTTAGTCCCCCACCACTGCTTGACAACCCATGTTGGTGTGTTTATTTCCCCCATACTTTTGCATTAGAAATTGAGTCATATAAAAATTTGGGGTTTTTATATTTAGGTGCAGGAGTGGCTGTGTGGTAAGAAACTTGCTTCCCAACTGCATGACACCTTAGGCAAGTGTCTTCTGCTATAGCCTCAGGTCAACCAAAGTTTTGTGAGTGGATTTGGTAGACAGAAACTGAAAGAAGCCCCTCCTGTGTGTGTTTGTCCTCCTCCACCACCGCTTCACAACTTAGTGGTTTGGCAAATGAGATTGATAGAATAAATAACAGGCTTAAAAATAAGTCCCAGGGGTCAATTTATTCAGCTAAAAATTCTTTAAAGCAGTGCCCCAGCATGGCCACAGTTTAATGACTGAAACAAGTAAAGAAAAAAAAAAAGATAAAATTTATTGCCTTTATTACTTTCTTCGTACCTATATTAATTTTATCTTCCATTTCTTTCCAGAAGGCACCCAACCTGTGGAGAGTGTTGCAGAATTTGAGCTGCGAGAACGTGCTTTAATTCATGGTTACAATGCCGAGATAGCAAAGTACAAGCTATTGGTTCGAAGACTTCGTCAAGAACTTGGTTTTCGCAACACCAGTCACCTCTCGCCGAACAAAAGCTTACGTCCCGACCTCAACAGTTGTCTGGAGCAAAATGAACTGAAGCAGTATTTACTGCGGCAGGTAAAGAAACTTCAAGAAGAACTGGACAAGAACTCTCAGTGCGTGTCTGAGTTGCTTCATGAACTCGAAGTTAAGAAGGCTGCAGAGACGGATTTGGAACAGAGGTTAGAGAGAGAAGCGAAGGGACACGAACAAGCAAAAGCTGCTGTGTCTGAGATGAGAGAGAAGCTGAAGAAATTGAATGAAAGATGCCGTTCGTCGTCTTTCGAGGCTGAAAAGACTTATTTGACGATCAACAGTGAGATGTTTGACAGCGGAAATCATGTTCTGTCTTGCAAAGAGGAGGAATTTGCTTTGGGTGTTAAGAAATCTGATGGAAACCTGTCTGACCACAGTGATGGGAACAAGAAAGAGGGCGACAAGGAAGCAAGGAATAAAATGGTGAAGACAAAGAAAGAGGGTCCGCTTTTGAGCATCGAAAATCAAAATGACGTGAAACTGTCTGTGTTTGATAATCATAACCTGAAGGATAAAATAATTAATAAGAATAGGGAAATCTTAAAATTACAAGAGACACTGCTTTCGTATTCAGAACTGGACTCCAAATACCAAAAGAAAACGAAAGAAAATGAGGAACTTTTATGCAAAGTTCAAAAGCATGAAACTCTTGAACGTGATCTTAAGAAAAAAGTGAAACATTTAGAAGAAAAAGTGGAAAAGATTGTGGTGTTTGAAGTTGAAATAGAGAGCCAAGTTGCAATCATTAAGCACCTTCAAACAGCGGTGGATGAGAAGTCTAAATTGTTGTCTGACCTTCAGGGTCAGAGTGGTGGGGAAAGTCCCATGTTGAAACGGAAGATGGAAGAGATGCAAACTGTGATGGAAGGTTTGCGTGAAATGGTTGACGACAGCACAAAAGAACTGGCCAAAAATAACGAGAAACTCAGTGATTTGGAAAGCAAAGAAAAGATGGTATCTTCTCTTCAGACAGAATTGGAAACGTTGAAATCGAGTCAGAGTAGTTTGAAGTCTGAGGCTAAGATTAAGTCTGATTCTCTTCAGAGTAAACTTGATGAGTTGCAAACTGAGAAAGACAAGGTTTGCAAAGAAAAAGGTTGTTTAGAGAAGGAAGTGATTCAGCTGAAAGAGCTTGTTGAGAAGAAAACACAAGAAATGTCTAGTTTGAGAACGGAGCTGAAAGCAAAAGACATTGAGAGCGAGAAGGAAAATGTGTTGGTTATCAATAATTTGAAGAATACGTTGCACAATGCAGTAAGTGAACGAGAAAGTGTGGTAGAAGAATTGGCAAAAGCTAAAGGGAAACTGTTGGGAAAAGATGAAGAAATCTGCCAAATGTCGAAAAAGATTGAGGAATATGAAAAAAAATTAAAAGAATCAAAGACTGAATTGGAAGCAGTTCAGGAAAAGAAGAGTATTGAAAGTGATGCTTTGAATGATATAATTAACGAGATGAACAACAAAATAGCTAGCATGAACCTTGTGAAGGAAAAACTTCAGAAAGAAATAATGAATGTTGCAAAACATTTGAAATCTTTGAAAACGGAACTGGCTACAGTTCGTCAAATGAAGTTAGACATGGATGACAATGTGAAGAGTTATATGGCAGATCTGAAGTCTAATCTGAGTGAAATTACTGGTCTAACTGCAGCTGCTGCTCACTGTGATAAATCGATGTTAACCGATTTAGAGATGCTGCCCGAAAAGAAGGAAATTGAATCTCTGAATCTGAAGATAGTTGATTTGGCGAAAGATCTGGAAGATAATGTTCATATGAGAGAAAATTTCATGACTGAAATTTCCTGCCTTGTGGCATCATTGAAAAATAAAGACCAACAAATCAAAAATTTAACCAAGGAAAAAATCCAGGCATCCGAGAAAGAATCTTCAGAGAAGAAAGTAGATCTTCTTGAAAGTGATGTTGGATCTGAACACACGAGGAATCGATTGTCCTGTGAGAAATCCGATGGTCTGAGTTCATCATCGATTGAGAAACAAGAGCACCACCAGGTGTCACCAACAAAGCAGGACAACCAATCACCACCACCACCGAAGAAACCAGCCCGTCAGTCAGCACCAACGAAGCCAAGAAGACAGTCATTATGTAAGAAACAGGATGGGGACACACAGACTTCTCCTGAGAAGCAGGACAGAGTTAAACAGGCAACTCCTGAGATGCAAGTCGGATACACACAGACGTCTCCTGAGAAGCAGGATAGACTTTCAAATACGGTATGTAGAAAAATTTGTTGAGTTAGTAGTCTTAAAGAAATTCCTCATTTCATCAAAGTCATTTCACCTGTATTGTTACTGTAGTCTTTTGTTATTGTAGTCAAGGGTTCAATCCTATTGTGCAGCACACTGTGGTCTTTTGCTATAGCCCCTGGTTGACCAAAGCCTTGTGAGTGGGTTTAGTTGAAAGAATCCCATCACACACCCATGCATGTACACATGTATGTGTACAGTTGCTCAACCTGCTAGCAATAGCAGCTAATCTCCAGAACGTAGTGGCAGATGAAATACCGCTAACCATTTTGCTTGGTATGCTAATGGTTCTTATTTCTTTATTGCCCACAAGGGGCTAAACACAGAGGGGACAGACAAAGGGATTAAGTCGATTACATCGACCCCAGTGTGTAACTGGTACTTAATTTATCAACCTCGAAAGGATGAAAGGCAAAGCTGACCTCAGCACGATTTGAACTCAGAATGTAACGGCAGACGAAATACCGCTAAGCATTTCACCCGGTGTGCTAACGTTTCTGCCAGCTCACCGCCTTCACTTATAGTATAATAATAATATATATAATCTATATGATATACATATGATATAATAGGTACAGGTGTGACTGTGTGGTAAGAAGCTTGGTTCCCAATCACATGGTCCTGGGTTCAGTCCCACTGCATGGCTCCTTGGGCAAGTGTCTTCTACAATAGCCTTGGGCCAATCAAAGCCTTGTGAGTGGATTTGGTAGACAGAAACTGAAAGAAGCCCATCGTATATATGTGTGTGTGTGTGTTAGTCTCCACCACCATCACTTGACAACCAATATTGGTGTGTTTATGTCCTGGGGTCAATTTGTTCGACTAAATGTGATGCTCCAGCATGGCCACAGTCAAATGTCTGAAGCAAGTAAAAGTCTAACAATATATAGAATAAATAAATAAAAATATATTGGCTTTTCTCATGTTTCTTTATATTTTATTTTAATTTTTTTTTTTTTTTTTTTGTTCTTTATCAAAAAGACAAAGAAAGCAAAACAAGAGGAAAATGAAGAAACTATGCAGATGGATGAAGCGAATTCGGAGAACTTTGGTGACAAGCATCATGTGAACTTGATGAAAGAAGAGCTGGGTTCGATGGCATCAAAGCTGGAATCGTTGCAGAAGTTCTACGACAATGAGAAATCCTTAAATGATGAAATCAAGTCTGAACTGAGTGAAGTCAAAGTGAAGCTGTCTGAGGTGAAAGCTTCGTATGAGGCTGAGAAATCTGTGACCCACCGGCTTCGTTATGATCTAAACGATGTGAGGAGCAGCTTGAACGAGGTGCTTGAATCGTACGAGCAGTTGAACCTATTCCGGAGCGTGGTGCCTGTTGATGACAATGAACCAAGCGCAGACGATCAACCTGAGGTTAACGAACAGGCAATAAAGTCATTACTTAACGAGCTTACCCAGCCACAGTGTGACATCATCAATAGTAAGTATGTCGTTTGTGGATTTTTTTCTGTCATCAAGTGTGGCTGTGTGGTAAGAAGTTTGTATGGTGGAGGTGCATGGCCTAGTGGTTAGGGTGTCAGCACCATGATCGTAAGATTGTGGTTTCCGTTCCTGGACCGGGCGACGCGTTGTGTTCTTGAGCAAAAGCACTTCATTTCATGTTGCTCCAGTCCACTCAGCTGGCAAAATGAGTAACGCTGCTATGGACTGGCGTCCCGTCCAGCTGGGGAACACATACGCCATTGAAACCGGGAAACTTGTCTGTCTGTCCTTGTTTGTCCCCTTTTTGTAAGGCCTTAATGGCCAATATCTAATGAAATAAAGAAGCTTGCTTCCCAACCACATGGTTCCAGGTTCAGTCCCAGTGTGGCACTTTGGGCAAATGTCTTCTATTATAATCTCAGATAGATTCAATACAGGTTTATTTCCCCATAGGATGTTTTAAAGTTTCTCTCATTGGCTCGAAAGTGTAGCTGCTAGAATAAGAATAGCCTGGGCAAAGTTCAGAGAGCTCCTATCTCTGCTGGTAACAAAGGGCCTCTCGCTCAGAGTAAAAGGCAGACTGTATGACATGTGTGCGAACAGCCGTGCTACATGGCAGTGAAACATGGGCTGTGACAGCTGAGGACATGTGTAAGCTTGCAAGAAATGAAGCTTGTATGCTCCGCTGGATGTATAATGTCAGTGTGCATACATGACAGAGTGTAAGTGCCCTGAGAAAAATGTTGGATTTAAGAAGCATCAGGTGTGGTGTGCAAGAGAGATGACTGTGCTGATATGGTTATGTGTTGTGAATGGAGGAGGACAGCCGTGTGAAAAAAGTGTGACACCCTAGCAGTTGAGGTGCTTTATACGTGCCACCAGCACATGTGCATTTACGCACCACTGACACGAGTGCATTTCATGTGGCACTGGCACCTGTGAAGGACAAGTCTGCATGCATGGATGACCATAATTTTTCTTACTTGAAATTTCATATATAAAATAGGGACCTCAATTCATAACTACAACCAGTATATATTGTCTATTTTTCAGCAAAGCCCATTTCTTATCTAAACAACAACAGCAACTCCTCTTTCACAAACAAGTTAATGTTTTCTTTTGATAAGAGAAGGAGTAGAAAGAACTAGATAAATAGATAAAATGAATAAATGAGAGAGTCATTTCTTTACTACCCACAAGGGGCTACACACAGAGGGGACAGACAAACAGATTAAGTCGATTATATCGACCCCAGTG
>JAOPJW010004386.1:13873440-13883811 GCA_027122535.1 Octopus maya
TTATATTTCACTCTCTATTGTATTTTCTTTCATTTTAAAAACTAATGTTTTCCCTTTAAATTCAATCGCTATTGTTGTCACTGTAAGTTTTCAATCGCTATTTACAAACAACGACGACAAATTACAGACAGAAAGAAGTTCACAATTACTGATAAAATTAATTTCATACATAATTTACTGACAGAAGTAATTTCAAAAATTTCACTTCAATCCGTACACTGAGTTAATTTGCCTAAAAAATTTTTATTTACTTATGCAACGGCTTGTGCCTTTTTTTTTTTTTGTAGTTAACAGCTTTTTTCTGGTTCCTTCGATAGTGGCTCTTTGGTTCATTGACAAATTTCGCTTCAACCCATACAATACTTTATTCTCTGTAAAATTTTCTTATCTACTTTCTCCTCGCCGTATTAAGAAATATAATTTTTGTTACTCAGTTATTTTCATTGTTTACTAACTGATGTAGGCTGCCAACGTACCCTACAATTCAGCAACCATGAACTCAGCCTAAACTAAAATCCATACCATACATATCCCCGAACAACCCTCTAAACAATGAGGCCTTCACAACCATCCTCCAGAACATCCCTTTACTAAAAAGGGACCATTGAATGGATCAAATCCTCCAAACGCACACCATCATAAAGAGCAAAACAGCCCAAATCAATGAAAAGTCTTCTAATATAGACCCATTCGTCAACAACAGTGAAACCAACAGTAAAAAAAATGCGGAAGACCTACCTGTGGTATGTGTGTCAACCTAATTGAGGGATCAGTATTCTCCTTCAAGCAGGGTCAACGTTTTACAGTGAAAAACAACTTCACATGTGCTTCGAAAAACTTAATATACATATTAACTTGCTCAGGGTGTCGAGAACAATATATTAGTAAAAATGAAAACAGTCTATGCCAGAGGATGACGGTACATAGACCCTGGATTAAAATACGAGACTACAGAACAATTGGATTAAGCGAGCACATCGATATTTGCGCCACTAACGAACAACCCAACTTTAGAATTTTTCCCTTTTATAAATTCGGGGACAATGCAACCTATAATTACCGCATTAGCAAAGAAGCGTATTTTATCGCAAAATATAAACCTATTTTAAATGCTTCCACCTCAGATGAAACTTAGAACAATTCTAAAAACTACTGCTACAACCACAACAGGTCCCTTTTAGGTCATTTAAAGAAGATTCCATGAACAATCTACTGTGTCACAGCACTCCTGTATTTTCTTTTCTTTTCTTTTTTCTTCCTCTTCTTTCCCTACTCCTACTTCTCTTCTTCCTTCATCTTCTCAGTCTCCTCCTCCTATTCCGCCTTCTTCTTGTTCACCTTCTTCTTCTCTTCCCTCGACTGCTCCTGCTTAAACCATCAATTCTCTGTACTCATAAACTATTCCTTCAAATTTACTACTACCTACCTACCAATCATACACAAAGGAAGAGAGAAAGAGAGAGAGAGAGAGATAGAGAGAGAGAGAGAGAGAAAGTGAGAGAGAGAGAGAGACAGACAGACAGACAGTCAGACAGACAGACAGACAGATAGACAGACAGACTATGGAAATATTTACCTATTTGAAGACTATGGAAATATTTACAAACCATTTCATCTAATTTTTTTTCCTTCATTTTAATTGTTTTTCTTTTTAATTAATATCCACCTTTATTTTACTCTTAATTGAAAAAGTCAGAAAGACCAAAACCGGAACTGACTATTACAAAATGTATTTCGTGATAAAATTATTTTAGCATTTTCTGCTTTGTCTTATATTCATTTTCTATATAAATATATGTGCATGTGTATGTGTGCGTGTGTGTGTGTTTGTGTGTGTGTGTTTGTGTGTGTATGTGTGTGTGTGCGCGGGCGTCTGTCTGTCTGTCTGTCTGTCTGTCTGTGTATCTGCGTTTGTTCCCACAACCGTTTTGTGTATTTACGTCCATATAAGTTAGCGATTCTACAAAATTGACCGATAGAATAAATATCAGCCTTAGGAAAAAAGTACTAGAGTCGATTTATTTCAATAAAATGTACTTCAAGACGGTGCCCCACCATAGTTACAGTCTAATGACTGAAATAAGCGAAATGTAAAAGATTTCTCGTAGAATTTCACTCCTACGCAAAACATTTCTTCAGTAGAGATACACTACAATAAATTGAGCTTTCAAAAATTTGCAGAAAACACAATACAAAAGTGAAAATAAAGCACAATGATATAGTTAAAAGAGGTTTTCTTCTTCTTTTGTTTAATTATCTTTAATGAAATACAATACAATAGCTTTCTGTAAAATTCCAGTACGTGAGACTAAACTCATTTTAGTTTGAAATCATAAAAAAATACCTGCCTGATGGAAAACGGAATTTTAATTATAGATTGGTTAAATAACTTTTTTTTTTTAATTTTCATTCTTTTCCTTTTCTTATTTTCATTCTTGTCATTACTATTGAAGCATGTTGTTTTAATCATTTATAGAAGTATGGGACAACGAACGGTGAAAATTTGTGTTTGGGCATAGAAGGCAGCTTTGGCAAGGACATGGCGGAAATCGCTAAAGCGTCGAATAGAATGACTCGTTATCCTTTCCGTGAAACTGCGCTCTCAGGTCAAATGCGACCCAGATCAACGTCTTTTAAGGTCGATAAACATAGTATACCTATACAAAATTCGATATGTTTTTTCCGTATCATCTTTCAGGGTAGTACATGTAACTCAACGATACATTTTGCTCCGATATGCCTGACTATTTTCTTTACCACATGCATGTTTCTGAAATAATCAACTGCTTACAAATTAATTTCCATTATGAAGATTCATACATTTCTATATTTAAGAGATGAGGAATTATTTACGTTATTTATATTATTTACATTTGACGGATATTTGTCCTCATCTTGTTTGTTGTTAACACAACGTTTCAGCTGATATACCTTCCAGCCTTTATCAGGTGTCTTGGGGAAATTTCAAATCCGGGTTCTCATTCTCCATCCATCCATATATATCCCTCTCTCTATATATATATATACATACATCTCTCTCTCTCTCTCTCCATATATATATATCTCCCTCTCTCCCTCTATATATATATATATATGTGATGCCAGACCAACATTCTCCTTGAGCAGGATATCAGTCCTTCACATGGTTACTCATTTACGACTGTGTGTGTACATATAAATCTGTACATAAGTATGTGCATGTCTGCAAATATCTATGTGTTTGTGTGGATAGATTATTCATGCATTCAAAACCTAAAATGTGAGAAGAAAGAAAGAGTGAGAGTAAATCACCTTTTCCCAGTCTTCGTAACCCTCTGCTGTTATAATCACCATGTATGATCCTGGTGGCAAGTAAATCCAAAAGAGGCCATCCTCACTTTTGAAAGTAGTTTTTAACTCGTAGATCTGGATACTCACATTACCAACCAGAAAACCAGTAGAATTATCCACTATTATCCCATGAATTCCTTGTTGCACCTGATAAAGTAGGGGAAAAAAAATACAAATCATTCTTTTTTTATTGGATTGGAGTCATGAAGGGCTTGAGAAGGGTATGGGTATAGCCCCTTTAAGATAAGGCCCATAAAAGGGGTGTAGGGGTTTTCAGTAGTCAACGGTCAAGTCTGATATTTATATCATTGATCTCTTGATTGAATGGCCACATAGTTACATAAAACAAATATAAATCTGTGCATACACAATCCAACCACATGGTCATAGGTTCAGTCCCACTGTGTGGCACCTTGGGCAAGTGTTGAGGCTATAACCTCAGGCCTGCCAAAGCCATGGGAGTGGATTGGGTAGATGGAAACTGAAAGAAGCCTGTCTATATATATATATATATATGCTGTGTGTGACAAGACCCGGCAAGCCAAGTGAGACCGAAATCTAAAGCCTCAGCCAGTCCACTTATGCGTACCTTCTTTCATTGGACAGCAACGAGGGTAACCTCTACACATTAGCTTCATCTGCTAGAAATAGCAACAAAATCTTCAAATCCTAATTTACTCTCTTGAGTCCGTCTTAATCATATCTGGCCCAGAGGGGTTATGGTAGGGGTGACTAAACAGACACACTCACCTCTTTCATTAGCTCAATCAATGGTAAATGATGCTTCTTCCAGATTTGTAAGAGTTCTTCTTCCGAAGGACGGTAACAGCATCCTCCTAAATAAACACTAACAGCTGGACACTTGTTTGTCAGTGAAGAATAATCCTGTAAAATAAAGATTTGCAAAACATTAGTAATAGTAGTAGTCCGGTGACCTTTCCTGATACTCAAAGACAAAGGAACATGCAATGAGAGAAAGACCAAGACAGATACAGGGTATATAGGAACAGGGTATATATCACAGAAATATGGTATTATTATGGAAATAGAGTAATATAACTGAAATAAAATAACCAAGGTGTTTATAATTGACAAAGGAGTACACATAACTAATATATTTAATGGAAACAGAATGTTTAATAAAAATATAGTGTGTCATCATCATCTAATGTCTGTTTTTCCATGCTGGAGAACTGCACCAGGCTCCTTTTATTTGTTTGGGCAAAAGTTTCTATGATTGGATGCCCTTCCTAATGCCAGCCACTTCAGAGAGTGTACTGGGTGCTTTTTATGTGGCACCAGCAGCAGTGAGATCACCAAACAATTCATAAGGCAAGGCCCCTTAACTGAGGTGGGGTGAGGAGTAGAACCGAGGGAGGTGGATTTGTACCGGGTGATGAGAGGCTATAGAGTAGAGGTAGAGGGATAGAAATGGATGTCTTGCAGTAGAGAAGACACATGGATGATGATGATGTGACAGGGCATATGCACGTCAAATTACAGGTAGGTGTATATAAGTGGAACCAAAGGTGATTGGATAGGTTTTCATGATTGCAAAAGGCGAGTGGGACATGGAAGGGGCATCGGGAAAGGGACATACAACTGAGAAAGTGCACAGAACATAGAAACAGGGTATACAAACTTAAAATAAGGTTTGTATAATGTAAATAGGCTACGTATGACAAAAATAGGATCACACAAGCTGCAGAAAAAACCTGCCAAATTCACCATTCTTAGTTGTGTACATTTGTGCCTTTGAACAGATCCCTTGTGTTTGTTCTGTCTCACACTGCACAGACTCCCCTACCACTCTCGCTACTGTGAATGTAGCAAACCAGTGATTTTCCCCACCAATGGAATTGTTGTACACAAAATGTGAAATAAAATTAAGAAAAAAAAAAAAATTTTTTTTAGAAACCCAATAAAATGGAAACTTACCAGTAGACTTCCAGTGTGGTTGTTGATTTTAGAGGCCACAACAACATTGCTGCTGTATTTCTTGGCTGTAAAAAAAAAGACGAGACAAAACATAAACTTTCAACCAAAAACCAGGAACCAGAAACTGTTTTGTTTTGTATCGATCCAATTTCCTTTCTCTTTAGATTTGCTCACGGCCTATGTAACATAACTCATCATTTTGCATGGACTGGAGGGAATTTGCTGAGGTGGATTTTCTATGGCTGGATACCCTTCCTGTTGCCAACCCTCACCTCCTGTTTCCAAGTGAGATACGATTTCTGCACAGCCAGAACGTTTCCATGGAAGATTGGAAACAAAGGACAACAGCTTCCATGATAGTTACACTTGTCTACAATTATCATTGTGATACCAAGACAAAGAGACAGTAACACACACACTATATATATATATATTTGGGTTGGTGCGTAATTATTGCAGCTTTTCTTCACCAATTCTGACAAGCCATTATCACACAATTAAATATCAATTTGTGGACCTTACCGTTTAAATTGGAACTGCAATTAGAGTTTTGGTGGGGATCTGATGTGATGTAATTAACATAATCGTTGGCAAAACGTTTCTGAAAATTCTCGTATGCACTGTCGGCATGTCCTGAAAATTGTGGAAAGAAAAAAGAATATAAAATCAATAATTGGAAGGAATAAAAAAAAAAAAAGATAAAACATTTGGAGAAGAATATTTCATTTCTGGTGGTGGAAGAAATTAATAATACAAGTTTCATTTGTTCAATCAACAATAGCAATAAATACTATGATTATCAAAATA
Source organism: Octopus maya (assembly GCA_027122535.1). Lineage (NCBI taxonomy): Eukaryota > Metazoa > Mollusca > Cephalopoda > Octopoda > Octopodidae > Octopus > Octopus maya. The sequence continues at coordinate 13,879,516 of JAOPJW010004386.1, forward strand.
ACTCCCCACCAAGGGCCTGATATACATACTGTTCGTTTCACTGTCATAGTAAGGGTAAGCAGCCACAACTGGTTCTCCTGCCCTCAATATAATTGTTGCTGTTATTGATTTTCCTTTCATCCATTTCATGAATGACCCTGTTTCCGGTTGTGCATGTGAGGGGCCATTTTCTTCTGTAACTGAAAAACAAAAAGTAAAAGATTTTAAGTTCAACAATTACAAACAGATGAATGACTTTCTAAATGTATAAACAATATATGTATATCTATATGTACGTAGGTTCATAAATAAATAGGTAGACAGATAGGCAAATGTATTATATATATATATCACCATCATCGTTTAACGTCTGCTGTCCATGCTGGCATGGGTTGAGTTCAATACCCAGAAGCATGTTGTGCCCTTGAGCAAGACACTTTATTCAGGATGATAATGCACCAATTAACACAGCTAAATTTGTTACTGAATGGCACAAGGAACATTCTAGTGAAATTGAACATCTTATCTGGCTACCACAGTCCCGAGACCTCAATATTATTGAACATTTATGATGAATTTAAGAAAACAAGCAAGGAGTCTCCAGTTCTTGTAGTGAAGATAGTCTTCACTACAAGAACTGGTGACTGTTTTAGCTGAAGAATGGACAAAAATTCCTTTGCAAACAATTCAAACTTTGTACGAGTCCATAGAATTCGAACTGTAATTACGGCTAAAGGCAGTCCTACACCATATTAAAATATATTTGTTTGAAATTTTAATGGGTTTCCATTATTTTGTCTAACCCATGTATGTATAATTTATTGTATATAATAGAATAGTGTAGAAAGATTAGTATTTGAAATCCTTACTTTTGAAGTCAGTGTCCAAGTCAATGTTGTTGGCATTTTTAATTCCATCTTTGCTGTCGCATTTATTCTTGCTTGCTTTTTCAGCCCCATCAGGGTTGAGTGAAGGCACCAGATGTATCAAACTGTTCTGCAAGATCTGGAAAATGAAAATTATATAAGACACCAGAGAAGAAATGAGTTACCATATTTGATGGCATAAATTAATGCATGGGTGTATCGGATGTACCCTCCAATTTCAGTAATGCAGATTCAGGTAAAACATTTCTCAATGCATTAAAATATATAATGGGCTGTGTGTTGTCTTCTTGAGCAAGACACTTTATTTTCACATTGCTCCCATTCACTCAGCTGCAGAAATGAGTTGCGATACCACTGGTGCCAAGCTGTATCAGCCCCTTTGCCTTTCCCTTGGATAACATCAGTGGCATGGAGAGGAGAGGCTGGTATGTGTGGACAACTGCTGGACTTGTGCTTTGGAGGGGGAACTTCCTAGGTGCAATCCCATGGTCATTCATGAACGAAGGAAGTCTTTACCTTTTTATAAATTGACTACAAACTAACGAAACCATTGCCCCAACATAGAGGTAAGTGGAATAGGTGAGGTGACAGTCTAGTGAATGAAACCAGTAAAAAAAAGTCAAAGAATACTTACAGATGTGACAATGTAGTCTTTACCAAAGTTCTGACAGAGATGGTGGGAAAGTTGGAGAAGAATCTCTCGACCTGCTGCTTCATTACCATGGATGTTACCAACAAGTAAAATCGTTGCTTTGGGTTGTTGTTTTGTAACTGTCTTCCCTAGGGTCAGCAAAAAGAGCTCCCTTTTCTCAGATGATTGTCCTAGACTAACAGGCAGAAAGAAAAGAAAACATAAGTACATAAATATAAATAAAAATATGAAATAATCTCAGGTTCTTATTGTGCCTTGGGGCAACCACAAAAGCTTACAAGTTTTTTTGTTTTTTTTTTTCAGATGACTTTGAAAGTATTTCATTATGGAACAAAAAGCATCCATTTTCTCTGCGCTCTGTTGCCTGCCTTCCATGTTGGCATGGGTTGGAGAGTCTGACAGGAATTGCTGAACCAGAAGACTGCATCGGGCCCCTGCGTCTGCTTTGGCATGGTTTCTATGGCTGGATGTGCTGATCACATTACAGAGTGTACTGGGTGATATTTTTTCTTAGCACCAGCACTAGTGGGGTCACCAGATAACTTGCAAGACCAAAGCCCCTTAACTAAGTGGAGGGGAGGAGGCGGTATTGAGGGAAGTGGCTTAATACCAGGTGATGAGAGGTTAAAGTCTGATAGAGGAACAGGTGTCATACTGTGGAGGAAATCCTCAGCTTTCAAGGAGAAAAGATGGAGGTGCTGAGGGTACAGGTATTCTGTTAATGAAGCATATAACCGAAACACATCCCAAATGTTCAGGATCAACTTTTTCTTCCTTCCTTCCCAGGGGTTTCTGAGTCATCAAACCCTTTCGTTAAATGTAACTTTGATATTGAGTTATCTCCATATGGTTGTTTTACATGCTAGAAATATCAGTCAAATTTCACCCAATCATGTTAGAAAAAGGGTCTGCTTCGTCAGGACTGACATGGAGCTAATTAACAGCAACAATATCAATGATAATGGATATAGGGTTGATTAATTAATTAACCAAATTATTGTGCTCGTTACATTAAATATGCTTGTGCATATTTTTCTATGAAGAAATTTGCTCGTCTTTTTTCATATGGAGGAAAAATAAATAGAAAAGAAAATCAAAGATTAAAACAAAAGATGAAAATTTATAAAAATGAACCAAAACCATCCAACAGACAAACTAATAAATAAAACAAAAAATTATTGTAAAATATATCATGATTTACTGACCTGGTGTAGGAGAAAATTCTAGAACAGCTTTTATTCAAATTCTGGATAAACTTGACCATTTGATCATAGTTATGATAAGTGAGCGTTTGTAACTGAACCAACATTTCAGCAGTGGTGGTCGTTAATTGACTGGGGTGTATGGTCACCTGTTTGGTCATTTGGCTCTTGCCTGTAAAACAGGGAAAGCCAGTATTTATTGGATAACCCAATATGTAAATAGATCTAATCAAGTTCTCTATAATAATTTTTTCTCTTTCACCTCTCTCAACACAGTCACTACTTTCTCTTTCCCAACATAATACAGAAAGGAAACAAATAAAAAAATATATATTTTAAGAATTAATAGGACATATATATATATACATACATACACACAGACACAAACCTACACAAATTTATACAGAGATGCTATATCTATATACATATTTAATTAAATCTTTGAGTAGTCCTTAAGTAAGGACCCAAGTATTTCACCTGAGCACTCTCACTGCCAATACATTCACAAAAGAAAACAAGAAATATCATTACCTGGAGCTGTTACTGTTAAAGTATGCAGGCCTTCAGTTGCCATGATATAAAAGTCCCCATTTTTATCAGCTTGGAAGGGTTCAGAGCCACCATCAATGGTTATAGAGGCACCGGGCAATGGTGTGTTCTGATAACTCACTCGGCCTAATACACCTATAAAAGGTTCAGGGTAAATTTGTTAAGAAACATCTGTCTGTCTATGTATGTGTGTTTGGTGATACAAACATGAAAGTAGAACTCAAAATAAATGTGTGTGTGTATAGGATACATTTAATAGTCAGTGATGGTCAACCACATGTGTATGGTTCTGTTCTATTACTAATTATTTTGGTTTGCAAGCTCCTGTTCTCTACTGCAATGTGTGTATATGAGAATTTAATACCACTAAGCATTTTGCGCCTGGCGTGCTAACGTTTCTGCCAGCTTGCTGCCTTGAGGGTGGTCAATATTATCAACTGAAATCCCTGAAAGTGCTCTAATATGGCCACAGTTTAATGACTTGAAACCAGTAAAAGAAAAAAAAAAAAAAGTGCTGTAGCTTACCTTGAGTGGATTTCATGAGGAAATTCATTAAAGGCTGGACATTGCTTAACCAGACTTGACCAATTTGAGAATATGGTGGATACTCACAGCAGGCAATACGCATGGTCAGCTGTGAAGATTACAAATATTTAACGGGTTAAATCGTTTGCTGTAATTATTGAAATATTTATTCAAACATTTTGCAATCAAATATGCTCCATTAAAACCATGTCCAAGTTATCCAGCAAAACAGCCCTGCATCTTCACTGGACATCTCTTCCCAATGGGAAGCTATGTATTCACCTCTTCAGCAAGTCACTTGCTCCTTCTCGCCTTCCATACTTTCACATCCCTCAATAAATTAAGTACCAGTGAAGCACTGAGGGGGGAGGAGCGATGTAATCGACTTCCCCCCCCCCTAAAATTGCAGGCCTTTAGTAGAAAGTCTGTTGTGTGTGTGTGTATCTATTATCTGTGTTTGTTCCCTCATCAAGTCTTGGCAATTGGAGTTGGTGTGTTTATG
>JAOPJW010004386.1:14765152-14784775 GCA_027122535.1 Octopus maya
GGTTTCAATGTTAATGGGTTAATGTTAATACTTAGTGAATTGCGGGGGGGGGGGGGACACGGACACACAGAGTGCTAGTGATAGTAAGAGGCATAACATCCCAATTCCATGGCCATCAGTTCACTCCTACACATTGATATTTCACAAGTGCAGTCTACCTAGCTGTAAATAGGTGCCACAATGTAGTGAAGTTCACTGCATTGCATGCATAGTGCTGGCAAACAGACTGCTGTTTCCATTGTATAAACATGTTGCAATCTGACAGGTGGGCCACATCTGGGTTGAGAGAGGATGATTGGATATTAAGGGTTTTAATCAAAATGTGCAGGACAGTGTGTGTTATTGTTGCTGGTTGTAGCAGAGGAAGGGCAGGGAAGAAGTGTTGGGGCTAGACTTTGTAAGGTTTCAAATCCATACATTGGTTTCTGTTTTCTTTTTTTTTTTTTTTGTTTTTTTAAGGTACATCTTATTAAAAGAACGTAACATGTTGATGACAATGGAAGCTGAATACATCAAGCGAGCTGAGTTATTCCCGAACCCAGAACGATTGTTTAAAGTTGACGAAAGCATGCAGAACATCCTAGAAATAGTGGCAGAAAGAGATGATGCTGTTAGCCTTTTGGAAACAGGGAAATCCTGCAGACCGCAGTACAAAATGGTACGCAACTTCTTGGGACTAAAATACCGGCGCAAAATCAAAGAGTACGCCATTCCACCCAGGATGAATCTGCGATACCGCATGCTGCACACCCCTTTCACGAAAGGGATGAGCCCTTATTTTGGATTGTATTTTGAAAAGCAGCGTATGTTGGCAAAGAGACGCCAAAAGAGAAGACTTCAGTATAACAAAAGACTACAGAAAGCATTCCCCCATTTGCAACTTGAGAATGAAGAAAACAAACAGAGCATTTGATCACACTTGTATAGACACTGTTGTTTTATACACCCATCTGTATACATACATGAGGCTGTAGACTATACACAGTTAAATATTTACAAACTATCAATAAAATTTTTTGACCTATTTTAAAAGCAGTTTTGTATTTCATTTAAAAGAAAATATGTTGGTTTATTTGCAAAGTTGTGTTTATACATACATCATCATCATCATCGTTTAACGTCCGCTTTCCATGCTAGCATGGGTTGGACGATTTGACTGAGGACTGGTGAAACCAGATGGCTACACTAGGCTCCAATCTGATTTGGCAGTGTTTCTACAGCTGGATGCCCTTCCTAACGCCAAAGAAATCATTATTAGTATTATTAAGGTAGGTGAACTAGCAGAAACAAGGTGGGATTGAACCTGAAAACAGTTGTGAGACAAACTTCTTAATGACCTCCCCCCCCCTCCATGCCTAATCAAATTATGTTGGGGGTCTGAAGACCCAAGGGTTAACTGTGAATATAAATTAGAATTCTATGTTGTTGACATTCTAAGAATTTCTAAACTTTGAGAGAATATAAAACACCACCTCAGTTCGTACAGCCATGAAGAATTTACTGCACTGCATAGAATTCGGTATTTAACAACTGAAATTCAATAAAGCAAGAGATATACAGACAAGAAATAGTCAGAGATGATACAAAGAAAACATTTTTTAAAATAAAAATATGTAAAGAAATGTAACAGCGTAATGTAGTTATCTCCCTTGGATTTATGTAGTCTCTGCAGTATTTACCTCCCTTGTATTTTAGGCCTTGTTCACGAAGGACAATAGCGTTGTGTGTGTGTGTATACATAGTCATATAATCGACGGCACACCAAAAATTTTAAGGAAATTAATTCCCCAAAAATATTAGGTATTGAACCAATATTTCCTTGGATGAAACCATCCCTCCATGAGGTTAACACAAGCTCTAATCGAATTTCAGATCTCCCTCATATATATATAGTAAATTTAAGTATCTTAATTTTCTCATAAAAATTGTTGTTGCTGCTTTGGTGGCCTAGTAGGTAAGGGTGTTTAAAAGTAGTAACAAGACACAAGCAGAGGTTTCTAGTCTCTCCCAGGAATTACATTTTCATTTCTAGATAAAAAAAAAAAAATTAAAAATTATAATATACCCTCTGATGCAGGCTCTGGGTAGAATTGAGCTCTGACCAGGATGTTCAATCTGGCTGTCTAATATCTCTACCCACGAGACCACCAAGACACCTCACATTAATGTGGAAAATTAAGAGATATTTAAATCTATCATAACTAAAGATAAAAAAAAATAAAAACTATCTCATCACAGCTGTAGCTCAGTAATTAATCCCAAATTGGGGACCTGTTTAGATGCCTTTTTATGTTGACAGGGAGGAAAAGAACATAAGAGATTGGGGACCTGTTTGGATGCCTTTTTGTGTTGACAGGGAGGAAATAGAACAGAAGAGATAGCAGAGGAATAAAAGATGTGATTTAAGCAGGGTTTATCTTCTGTCAACCCATGTATGACTGTGTGGGTCCTTTACAAGTTCAGTCACAATACAGGTCGTTGGTTGTCTTGCAGTAAAAGAGACACTGTGATGGCTCCTCAGCACTGCTTCTCATCCAGACCATTTTATCACCAAGATCCTTGATTTGTCTCTGTCTGACTGTTACCACTCGTTCACAAATTCCAATTTTTTTTTTATCAAATTTCCTTCAAGTACATCTTTAATTCACTTTCTGTCCTCCTGGAATGATCTTTCTTTCATTTGGCTTCAAGTATAAATTAAACAAAAATTAGTAAAGAGAAATTAACTGAGACTGACCTTGGCATGTATTTGAACAACAGACAAATACAGGTATATCAAGCACTATACAATATAAATTCTTGACTTGTTATTTCCACAAGAATTTATGTTGTATGGTATAAAATTTTTTTATGATTGATTTTATATATATGACATAAAAAAAAACAATGTGTGAAGCTTTTTTTTAAAACAATTTTGAAAAAGATTCTCAAATCAAAGCTGAAAATTTATGAAAAAAACAGGACAAATCACCGTTTCAAACCACAAGTAACTATTTAATGTAATGTAATCTACAGAGTCTAAACTATTTAGAAAATACAGTTTTACGTGCACAATTTCTGACTATTTGTACAGGAACATCTCTATATGGCATAACTACACTAATATGCCCCACAAACTGTTTCTTCATAAATTTTTTGAGTATGGTCGTTAATAAGATTTTCTACAAATATGCTTCAGAGGGTGCCGATTACTATTATATTATGTAATGAGAAAAGAAAGGAGGGGGGGCAGATATCTTAAGCATTTCGACTTTGTTTCCTCATACGCTTTTATGATGTAGATTACAATTATGATGGCGGGGGTGTAGGGAAGAATTATTTTTGAGGCCTATTCCAGTCTATCCCCACTGGAATTAAATGAATGTATTAATAAAATTAAAATCTTCAGAGATATCAACATAATCTGAAACAAAAACTATCGAAGACGAATTTGTTGGTGTAACGGTTTGGTATGTCTACAGGCCTAGAAGTTTTCATTTAAAAAAATATATATTCATTAAACAAACTCCAGAAGGGGAAGGGTGAAACGGCCCTCAAAAGTATTTTCGCAACATAATTGTTATCTACATCATAAAAGCGAATGAGAAAACAAGGTTGAGGCATGTAAATCTTAAACTTCTCTCACGCAAACGTTTCACAATAAATTTCAATATAATCGTAAAACATCATCTGAAAGTTATTTGTAGAAAATAGCACTTAAAACATATCCATCATTCAGAAAATTACGAGGAAACAAAATAATGGGGTACTCTTGTGTAGTTCTGCCCTCTGTGTGTATATGTACGTGCGTAAGAGCGCCCACAGCCGCCAGTCCGTTCGATGTCGGTTCGTCGTCGCCCAGGTGAGCAAACTGTAAACAATATGGCTACGAGTGGCGATACTCACGCTGGGCGCGATCTACCTGTCCGTGCCTCTCAATTAACATCGTCTACACAACCAGCATTCATTACAGGTGCAAACAGAGACATAGAGTCATTAAATACAGGTAAGAATGTCTGGTCAGTGAGCAGATCTTTGGGGGTTTTTCCGTGAGAAAACATTTTCCATTGAGTAACTCAGTTGTTAGATTATAGATCTTAGCTTCTTCTTCTTGTTGTTGTTTAGCCCAGGGCAGCCAGGGAGAACTGGTTAATAGTAACATACAAAGACTGCATTATTCAATACGTCTTCATTATTTACAGCTGGTAGGCTGAGATTTGAGCGAGATTTAGTTGCTATTTCTAGCAGGTCATGTTACTAAGAAGGAGCCCTCCAACAGTGTTCGTAGGTCACTTGTGTGTGTGGCGGGGGCGATTCAGTGTTTATATTTACGAAGGCAGATACTTGTGAGTCACTGGTGTGAAGGAGGGACCCTCTTCGTGTTGTTCGACCTACAAGAAATAGCAGCCAAATTTCTCTCTCAAATCACAGCCTATGGTTAGGAAAACGTGTATGATGAAAACCTAATATTTTGAATAAAAGACTGGGTGATTTTAGGCTGGAATACTTCGATCCTAGATCAGGTCTGACCTTGGGCTAAACATGACATTACATGTTCGAGTGTTGTGTTGCGGTGATGGTTTTTTATTGACAATTCACCCGAGCAGTGACAGACAGACAGACGATGCGTGTGCGTCCGTGCACACGTATTTCCGTGGTCTGTAGATGTTTAGATACATGTAGTCCAGTGGTTAAGGTGTTGGGCTCACGATCACGAAAGTCGTGGGTTCGATTTATAGATCGGGCAGTGCACTGTGTCTCTGAGCAAGATATTGTTTTGTTTTGTTTTTTTGCGGAGTTCTGGCCTGTTCATTTGTAAACGAAGAACCAGCCGACCACTGGTGCCACACACACGCTCCCTCTCTCTCTCTCTCTCTCTCTCTCGTCACATCTTTGATATTCCACTCGGCCAAGGATGAAGGGACCGACAGGGTGGCTCTACTCACCTAAAAACAAAGCAAACGTGGTAACAGCTACTACGAAGTCGTATTCACTTGCTAAGAATATGGATAAGCAGCTTTTTTGTTTGTTTTTCCTTTCTTTTAAATAACACCAACGTACACACTGGTGTTTGTTGTGTCGGATGACCGTAGTTAATAAAAGCTAAAGGATCGAGATTTCAAATCCTGGTATTATTCACACGGTTACATTACCAACAGCCCTGTTCGTTTTGACCAAACAAGCTGCAGAGGGGTGCCATCTTGTAAGTTGTTTAGCCCTACGAGACCAGATCTTCTAATCAGAAATGTCCAAGCTGTGATCATCTCATTTCTCGTTTCTTTTCAGACATATTGGTTTCAAATTTTAGCATAGGGTCATTAGATTTGAGGGGAGGGGTAAGTCAATTACATCGATCTCAGAATTTTACTGGTATTTCGTTATTGAGTAACCCTTATCACGTTATCTACACTCAGTCACGTACACCTAAGATATGAATAGTCCTGTTCTTCTCTGGCCTCTTCTTTCATAATTCTTACCCATTTTATACCCCCTCATCTACCATAGATTGCCCCCCTTCTTCCCACAGTCTTGTAAACTGCATAACAAGTTCACCCGTCCACTGTCAGCAGACACTGGAGCCACGATACAGTCCTTAGACCCACTGGATCCTGTCAAAGCAACCAACCCATTCCAGCATGGAACATGGATATTAAAATGCTTTGATGACAATAAGTATTTTCGTTTTTTTTTGCCAGATTCTTTGCTAATTCCATCAAAGCAAATAATGATGTCAAACGATGCCAGCAGAAACCAGAATGGTAGAGATACTCAGAGTAATTCTCTCTCAAACAGGTAAGAATCAACACATTACTGGACATTTTTTCTTTTTTCATTCAACTGTGGCCATGCTGGAGCACCGCCTTTAGTCGAACAAATTAACCCCAGGACTTATTCTTTGTAAGCCTAGTGCTTATTCTATTGGTCTATTTTGCCGAACCACTAAGTTACGGGGATGTAAACATACCCACATCGGTTGTCAAACAACAGCAGTGGGGCAACGAACACAGACACACAATAGGCTTCTTTCAGTTTCCATCTCTGAAATCCACTCGCAATTCTTCAGTCAGTCAGAAGATATAGAAGACACTTACCCAAGTTGCCATGCAGTGGGACTGAACCTGAAACCATGTGGTTGGTAAGCAAGCATCTTACTACGCAGCCACTCCATACGATGAGGGTGGGGGAAGTACTTTCAGGTGATTTCAATAGAAATTAAGAAATCAGAATAATGTAAGCAAGATTCAATTTTTATTGGATTTTCATTTTGTTTGCTTAACGTGGTTCTGAGTTCAGTCCCACTGCATGGCACCTCGCACAAGTGTCGTCTACTATAGCCCTGGATCAACCAAAACCTTGTAAGTGTATTTGGTAGATGGAAAAAGAAGCCCATTGTGTGAAGGGGGGCACTTTACCAAAACTGCTAGGTTATGGAGAAGTAAACAAACCAACACCAGCTGTCAAGCAGTGGTGGGGGATGAAGGCATAAGACAACAGGCTTCTTTTAGTTTCCATCTACCAAATCTACTCACAGACATTATCAGATGTTTAAAAGATCTTAGGGTAGGATCTTTTGATCAGTTTTCCAATTAGCCAAAAGAAAAATACTCAAATTCTAGAATTCACCATTTTTTTTTTTTTTTTTTTTTTCCCCTGCAGCCAACAACAGTCATTCAGTTCTTTGGAAGCTGCTCTGCAAGGTAAAGTCTCCCTGCAGTCCCGAAGAATGTCTGATAGTTACCTCATTAAACCTCCAATGACCACAAAAGGATCCAGACGTGACCACCCACAACGACCACCCCCACCACCATCATCAATCTACAGTTCAACTGGTTTAACATCACAATTAGACATTTCTGAAAATCCTCATCAAGGTAATGAAGATTTTAATTTTTTTTGTTTTTTGTTTTTAAGCTGTCATAATTTCTAGACAAAGTAGAAACTGTTAGCGAAGGGATTTGGAGATTTCACTGAGGTTTGGGTGGATTCAGAGAGAATTACTTGGCAGAGGAAATGGTTAGAACCCTAAGACCTTGAGCGAACGAGATGACCTCAACTGAGATACTCAAATTGCTAGAAATAGCTAGGGGCATTGTCAGTTACAATGACAAGGTTCCCAGTTGATTCAATCAACAGAACAGCCTGCTTGTGAAATTAACATGCAAGTGGTCGAGTACTCCAGATATGCACAACCTTAATGGAGTTCTCAGATACTCAGTATGATACAGAATATTCTCTACTTTAGGCACAAGCCCGAAATTTGGGGGGAGGGGGCCAGTCAATTAGATCGACCCCAGTACGCAACTGGTTCTTTATTTACCCCAAAAGGATGAAAGGCAAAGCTGACCTTGGCAGAATTTGAACTCCGAATGTAAAGAGATGAAATACTAAGCATTTCACCTGGCATGCTAGCGTTTCTGCCAGCTTGCTGTCTTTAGTACGATACAGAATGCAAACAAATGATAAAATTATGTCACTTGTATATTGGTAGGGACCTCAGGGGTGATAAGGGATCCAGTTCCATTGGGTGTAGGGTCCAGGGAACTCCTTGCTGGGAAGATAACTATCAAGAACTGTCTCCAAGATTAAGATTCTCTCCAATCATTTAAAAGAATTCATAGACCTTACAAAGCATGCATCTTCAATTAATAATTTAACAAAAAACCTTAAACTCCATAATGTCCATCTGCATGCACAAAGTGTTGATCAGAAGTTAATGTTCTTTCAAGTGTAACCAATAAAAAAATTTATGATCCATTACAGTTGTTAAGACCAGTCATAGTAAGATATGATTGGTCTTAATTCCAGTGGACATTCAACAAAATGTCTAAATAACCAGTTAAAATCAAATTTTATTTTTACAAAAAGAAAAATATTACAAGAGTTTAACTTAAATTACAGATTTTCTATATGAAAAATATAATCGAAAATATTGAAAATTCATACAATTTAAAAGCTTAAATGATTTTTAAATGGAAGGGGTCGCCACATTGTGCATAAAGGAAGGTACAATATCTAATTCAACAGAGCACTTCTGACCAGCAGCCCCTTCATTGTGTTTAATGAACATTAAGGTTTTCAATTTTTATTCAACAGAAACCAGTGTCAATTAAAAACAAAATTTAATATATTTTTATTCCATACAGGCTAAAAACCAAAAGTCATTTGTCAGATTGAATGACAATGATAAAACAATTTTAGGATTTAAAATATTAAATTAGTACCAGTCATTACCATTGACTAAACTCAAAATTTTCTGGCTTTGTGTCTATTTGACTGGTACTTTAATTAATCCTAGTAGTAGGTGAGATAAGATCAACCTTGGCAGGATTTGAACTCAAAACAGGTAGAATTAAATACAGCATAAACCTTGATGCACTATTTCTGCCAATTCGTCACTGTTTTATGAGGGTTTAAAATTATAAATGGTCATTCAGTCATTTTATTTGATGATCTGGTCAAATATTCAACCCTTATAAAAAAAATATTTGAACAAAATGGCCTGATCTAAAATTAGATATTCTAGTTGCTTCTGTTACATTTACCAATATTTATGTTGTAGACATTGACTAAAACATGCTAAACTTTTTTTTTTTTTTCAGATTTCCTTGTTAATGTCGCCCGACCAAAGTCTTCCTCCTTGTCCAGATATAAACCACTGCCAGCCATAAAACCAAAGTTTATGACGCCTACACCCAGAGATATCCATGTTATACCAACTGACACCTCAGACACAACAGATTCTTGTCAAGTCAAAGATACAGAATTCTTCCAGCTCTACAGAAACAAAAACAAACATTTTGACACGGTTCTCAGTCAGTCAACATCTTCGAGAGGTTTGCCATTAAACCTGCATTTTGAAGAGAATGAAGGTTTATTTTCAGACACCGAATCTGATGAAAAAACTTCCAATACTTTGCTGGTGGCACCAGAACATGTTGGGCAAAACATTCTATTGGCAGTAAAATTACCCAACAGTCAGCGAATTCAGAAATGTTTCCATCCCGATGAAACTTTCCGAGCAGTGCGTCAGTTTGCCGAACATGAGAGTGGGGAAAATTTGTCAGACTATCAGTTGGTTTGTAACATGCCCCGGATCCTGCTGGGTTTGGATACCACAATACGGGACAATGGACTCTTAGATAAAACATTGCTGCATTTAGAACATTCTGGATCATTCAGAGATCATAAATTACAATATTGAATGGTTTTACTTGGAAAGGTTTAAATAAACGTCTTCTACCAGACCTGGCTTTCGGTTCAGAATGGATGACGAGGAATTACCAGTCATGCTATAGCTAATAATGGTGACAGCCATGAGCAAGGCGTGACCAGAGATGACCAGACAGTTTCTAGGAAGCTTTGAAACAATGAAATCTTTTGGCAGAGTCCAGGTTTTGCTTGTCTATATTTGTGACTTTTTTAATTAGTAATTTAAAACATGTAAAATAATTCAGAATTCTGTAAATTCCAAAGAATTTTAAAAGAAAAAGAAAAACATTAAAATATGATTGTATTTTGAAGAATTGATATTTCCAACAACTTTAGAAAAATATGGAAATCTGCCTTATCTGCTCACAATTTTCAGTTTTTGCAGCTTTAGTTGGGAATAAATCAGGATTAATTCTAAAGTCGTCAGGAATAAACATTTTACAAAGTTTTTACTGAAGTGGGCCCTGAACAACTCATTTTTCTTTCACCCAAAACTTGACAAAGACCCATCTTTCTTTAGACATTACACCTCCTGCTTTGACAGGAATTTTTTTTTTCTTCAACAGGATATTCTGAATAAAGTTTGTCTTACCACTAAAAAGGTCTCCACACTCAAGAACGTATTTCAATAGACCTGAAGTTGTACTTCCCATTAGGAGGACAGAATCAGAAATGCTGGGTTTTTTTTTTTTTTTTCAAAATAAAAATCAGCAACACAAAGCACATTAACAATTTTTAATTTAGACTCAAGACCAGCAGTTTTAGTTGATTACCCCAGTCTCCAGTATATGACTGGTACTTTGACCTTAGGTGAAAAGCTGAGTTAAGCAAAGTTTGAACCATAAAGAGCCAGAACAGACAAGGCATTTTGTCTGAGGTTTTAAGGATTCTAATAATGCAGAGTGATATAAAGAATCCCACCAATCAGGAACCTGCCCCACCACATCACACTTCAGCTAGAATACGAAAACTCCAAAACACAATATAAGAAACTAACAGCCTGGTTCTCAAATAGAGGTGATATAAGAGATTCCCTAATTTCTTCATAACTCCCTTTACACTTTGAACACCCCCAAGCACCATCATCTGCTCTGCAATTACTAAAACCAGAAGGCAAATGGTGCCAGATTCTCACCAACTCCAATTAAGGGTGATGTTAGGGGAATAGTCATCATTTAACGACTTTTATACAGGTATGGGTTGGTCAGTTTTAGGATTCAGTGGACCCAAATACTGCATCAGGTTTCAAAGATAAATAATTACATACAACAGCAGCAGCTGACATTTACAGATAATTATTGATTATTAATTTTTAATAGATAAAAGTATGAAGGATATAATTGACTGCAAAATCAAATACGAAATCAAACTGCCAGGTCTGGCTTTGTTTTGTATCTGATGTTAATTGACTCAATATAGCTGCAAGGATATTAGGTCACTCAAGAAAGATTTATAGAAGACAGACCAAAGATTAATTAAATCAAATTAGGTATAAATTGCAGGTCAATCATCAGTATCTGTTGATTGGTTTGTTTGTTATTTGGGTTTTTTTTTTTCCACAAGATAAAAGTTGGAAGTTCGAAATTCAAAACTGACCACTAGAGTAATATTGCAGTGACTGGTCCCACCCCTCTGGTCACTAGACAAATACTGCTGGTTGTGAATTATTCAGGATACTGATCACTGGAATATTGTGACTAATATATAACAATGACCAGTCAACACCACTACAGTGAATGGTTCGTTCTATTGACCTCTGAAACACCACAGCAACCAACCCACACCACTTTGACAGAGCGACGTATTTAAATATCAAATATATGAGTAGGTACCCAAAAGTAACTGGAAACGTTGTGGGGACACAAGAAAAAAAAAAAAAAAAAAAAAAAAAAAACCGCCATCTACACCGACAGCACTTGCAGGACTGATTCGAGAGGGCAACTGAATCAGCGAGGCAGGCCATAGGGACTCGCTGAAGACCCATTTGGGCAGAAACAGTTTGCCGCCAGCCGAGATCTTTCAATCTGTCTTGTTGCCATCCGGCTAGGAGCCCCGTCCTCACAGATCCGCAATGGGCTGAAAAAACGTCAGAATTGGCGATCTCAGCAGGGGAAGACTGTAGTCTGACGAAGTAGATATTGAATTTCTGTAGAAGATGGCAGAGCTAGAGTTTGAAAAAGGGGTGGGGGGAACGTCACACCGCTGGCTGTGTGGAGTCATTCATCGACACCTGGGCCATCGGAAAAGTCAGAAAATTTGGTCAATGGGTCCCCTCACAAACTTTCGGAGTAATCATGCACAGAAAGTGAATGTGTGTTCTTTGCCGTCACGTCTCCCAAATGAACCTTTTTTTTTTTTTTTTTTTTTTTGGACCAGTGACAAGAAATGGGTTCTCCATAAAAAAGTGCCCCGAAGACAGTGGCTAGAGAAAGGAGAAACACTGACACCCCAGGCTAAAGAAGGTCTTCACCCACGTAAGGTGTTATGTTTGGAGGGATATGAAAGGTTTAGTCCACTTTGAACTTTTGAAACCAAACAAAGGAGATCTGGGAGCAGCTGGAGTGGCTTAAGTCAGCGCTTGAAGGAAAACGACCATCTTTGGTTTCAAGATGAAAGGTGTTCTTCCATCAGGATAATGCTTGGCCACATACGAGGATGATATTCCAAAGGATGGAGTAATTTAAATGAGAAACGATGCCCCACCCACCATATTCACCGAACATTGCCCCAGCTGATTATCATTTATTCCACAGCCTTCAAAATCATTTGGATAGAAAACGAATTTTGGAGAGCGGGGGATATTGTTGGAATTACCCTGTCTCTTCACAGAAAAATAAATCCCAATCTGCTATGTACTTCCATTGTTTTTTTGTTTTTTTTATGGGAGATGCATTTCCAGTTCCATCTTCACTCTTGCTTCTCTATTCTCTCAGAAGAAACGATTTATTTATACTTTTTCAAATTTAAGATAAACAAAATACTCTCCTTCATTTTCTACAAGGCTCTTTCATCTACCTGATAAACTTGCAAGGCTCCTCTTCCAAAAATTCATGTGTGACGAAAAATACTCCAGTACTGTTCTGCAAACATGCAAACAATGACTCACACTTCCTTGACTCTCACCAACTATAAATGACTCTTCTATACGGCCCTTGCTCTGAACCACGATCTCAATAAATGCCTTTGGCTCTTCTATACGGCCCTTGGTCTGAACAGCCAACTCGGGTATCAACACCTTTTGCACCCATCAAGCTGAAGAGGCTTAATCACTAGCTACAGATCTACTCCTCAGGTACAGGTTAACATGGCCACCATCAACGAAACCCCGTGATCCTCTGGTTTCAAACGGGCAAGTGATGTTTCCTCCACTCAGTCACTCCGAACTCCCTCTCCTCCTTCCCAAGAGTCCCCATGCGCAATCCTGTCCCATCCCAGGCTTTGCACTAATAACTACTCCAAGTCCTTCCTCCCTGGAACATCAGTCTTCTAGAATCCCCTCCTCTTGCAACTATCCTTGAACATTAACTGATCTCATGTGTCTTCGAGAGCCTTAAGAAGCTTGAAGAGGCCTGTATAAACTGGGATAGGGGCCTGGTGTAGATAAGGACCTAGGGAGAACCTGTAGGGAGGAATAAATCAAGGAAAAAAGATTTTTAAAAAAACTATAATCAGGTTAAATACAAGAGTGGAGAACACGTTTGGAATATTAATCTCACTCAACCCCTCACAAAATTGTCCCAGTTCTCAGCAGACCTATCATCAGTGGGTGGTCAAAGCTGGAACATCAAATCCTCAAAGTTGTTAACATTTGTATAACACAGTAAAGCCCCGTTTCCTTCTCCAGGTCTATAGAAGGATTTGAACACAGCACTGCAGTTTAATGAAAAAACTGCTTCTATAATGCTGCTCTAGAGGTTTCCATAATTCTGCCTGCAACAACACCGTTTATTGAGAATCGAGTGAGGGGCAGAGTGGAGTGAGGGGCAGAGTGGAGTGAGGGGCAGAGTGGAGTGAGGGGCAGAGTGGAGTGAGGGGCAGAGTGGAGTGAGCAAGTATTAACTGGCACTGATAACACCAGGCAACAAAGATTTCGTTACAGAGCACCAAATAAGAGTTCTTTGCTAATTTTGGTACGCTGATTTCAAATCTATAATTAGAGTTTTTTTTTATGTCTAGATTTTGTGTAAAATGCAAATCACAGTAAAATTTCTGGCAATGTCGAGATTTTGGTTTAATGTCAGTAATACGAAACTTGCTTTTCAAGGTTAAAACAATTTTTGTTCCGATGAATTTTATCGATCAAAATTGTATATATTTGGCTGGGTTGGCAACATAGAATCAAGAGTATAGTAACAGCCCAACAGTCAGTCACTACATGACAGTCAAGTAGAACAGCTTTGAAGCTCCCAAAGATTAAACTTGCATACAAGTATTAGGGAGAGCAAGAGAGGAACTGGACACCACATTTGCTGGTACGTTATGTGCCCGTTGTTAGTTGCGAGTGGAGGCACGAGTGCCATAAGCATCCTGTTGCGGCGAATGCGCGCAGGATGGCCGCTCACAAGGCTGAGCTAGCGAAGAAGTGTGCGGATCGGGCAGCCGCTGCCGAGGCATCAGGCCTAAGACGTAGGGGCTGTTGGTCGGACGAGGAAGTAGCGGTCCTCGTCGAGAAGGAGGCCGAGCTATTAGGGGCAGGTGTCAGGCACATCAATGTTGAGATTGCACGATCCCTACCGGGTAAGACGTGCAAGCAAGTAGGGTCCAGGAGAGCAGACCTGGCCAAAAGGGCTCGTAAGAGTCATCAAGGATCAGGTCTGCTAGATAACTCCCTGTCACAAATCGAGGTGGGATCCTCTCCCCCTTCGGATTGGAGAGATCGCTTCCTCGATGCTACTAGTCACGGGCATACCCGTTGGTCTGCAGTCTTCTCCGAGACCCTGTTGGAACTCGTGGAGGACGGGACCACGGCTGCCTGGGATGATTTTGTTAGCAGAGTTGAGGACTGGCCAGAGCACAACAGATCTCGTAGAGAGGATAATGCTGGCGTGAGGAGTCGTAGAAGGGTAGAGAATAGTTCTAATTTTCGTAGGAGCGGCAAGCGTAAAAGCTACGCCATAGCACAGAACTTATACAAGACTAAGAAGAGGCTCCTTGCAAGGATATTAGAGGAGGATATAGATCACGGATGCCCAATCCCTATGTATTCCATAGAGGAGTTTTATGGTCGTAAATTCTCTACACCTGGCTCTGAGGTGGATCTTTCTGGCTATCCTTCCTCCTCCATAGTTGATAGTGATCCTAATTTGAGACCATTTTCGCTGGAGGAAATAAAGGTTAGTCGTAGGAAGATGGATGCCACCTCGGCGGCGGACCCAGATGGTCTCACTGTTAGTGAAATTAAAGCTATGGACCCATCCATTCTCGTTAATATTTGTAATTGCATGTTGCTAGCCGGGAAGGTACCAGATATCCTGAAGCGAGGTAGATCCGTCCTCGTATCAAAGAGAACGGGAGATCCTTATGATCTTACCAGTTGGCGACCGTTAACGATATTCTCCGCGGTGTATCGACTTTTTCCGAAAATGGTTGCCAAACGCATGCTCCAGGTAACTCCCCTCAACCCGATCCAAAGAGGTTTTATCCAGGCTGACGGCTGCAGCGAGAACACGTTTCTCTTTCGACAGCCCATCGGTCGAGCAATGGGGAGACCAACACGACTGAGAATACCGCGGTTAGAAGTGGCCTTCATGGATCTCGCCAAGGCCTTCGACACAGTCTCACACTCTTTGATGTATGCGGGACTACGGAGACTTGGGTTTCACGAACACGTAATAGTGCTCGTGGAGGGGATTTATGAAGGTAGCACAACTAAATTCTCAGTAGGAGAACAGATTAGTGAGCCCATTGATATATGCCGAGGTGTCAGACAGGGGGACGCGCTCTCACCGATCCTCTTCAACATAGCTATTGATCCGCTGCTAGATTCATTATCTGTCAGCGGGGATTTGTGTGTGGAGGGGATCCGGATGGATGGAATCGCGTATGCGGACGACTTGGCCCTAGTCGCAGCGATGCATGGGGGTCTCCAGGCTCTAGTCAATAGATGCTTGTGGTTCTTCCGCGATGTCGGGCTGGGGATCAATGTCGGTAAGTGTGCGTGGTTCTCCATCCACGGCTTGAGCAAGACCTACCTAGTCAACGACAGTGCAGCGCCAAATATCGACGGTACCACTATTAAGTCAGTAGAACCAAGGGAGAAAGTGTCATATCTAGGAGTAAATATACCCACGTGGAATTCTGACCCGAATCGGGAATTTACTTTAGATTCAGTGGAGCAAGTGTCACTAGATATCGGTAGGATAACTAGGGTTCCGCTGAAACCCTGACAGAAATTCCTCTTGTTGCAGCAACTATCTGCCGAGACTCTTTTATAGTCTCGTACAGGTACTTCCGTCAAGAGGAATTCTCAAGAGGCAAGACACAGCCATCCGCGTCAGGGATAGAAAGATGCTACATTTCCCCGAAACTACTTCCTCCTCTTTTCTATACTGCAGCCGACATGATGGTGAGTTAAGTATTCACCAAATGCTAAGACTGATACCAAACTGCGTCATCCGCCGAAATCTTCGCGGTATGTCTCAGTTAGGAAAGTTGCGGATTCTGCAGGATTAGCCGAACAGAACCAGGAACTTATAGCTTCCTTCTATTTGTCGTTGCTACCTGAGGGCGCGACCGAATACGACCCTGATATTTGGCTGATCCATACCCATAGACGGGTGACTCAGCCGGTACATGGTGTGTGTGTGCGGCGGCGTACCGAGGGGACGCAATCGGCAATAGTTGGATCAGTAGGCCGGGTAGGATTGCTGAGAGGTGCCACTTGGGATTACTCAAGATGTGCTCCAACGTATATCCCACCCGTGAAACTGATACGTGGATCCCGTGGCGATTCCACGTGTCCGAGGGGTAGATTAGGAGCTGAGACAATAATCCACATCAGTGGAGTCTGTGTGGCTCTTAAAGCACCACGGCTCGCCAGACATAAAATATGCAATCTGGTGGCGAAAGAGGCTTTAGATCACGGTTGGAGTGTCAGTGTGGAGC
This sequence comes from Octopus maya, assembly GCA_027122535.1. Classification (NCBI taxonomy): domain Eukaryota; kingdom Metazoa; phylum Mollusca; class Cephalopoda; order Octopoda; family Octopodidae; genus Octopus; species Octopus maya. The sequence goes on from JAOPJW010004386.1 coordinate 14,781,446, forward strand.
CTTCTTACATTGTAGGGGGCTCCAGGCTGATACCCGACCTGGTATTTAGCTGTCCGGATAAAGTAATAGTCGTCGACGTGACTGTCCGATTGGAGCAGGGAGATGCTTTGAAAGATGCGTCTGTTGAGAAAATGCATAAATACCGTCCGCTCGTTCAAATGCTTTTGCAGGAGTTTGATCGACCGGTAGAAGTGCACGGACTCCCAATCGGTGCCTGTGGTGCCTGGTGCCGACCAGCGAGTGTGGCACTGGACGCCCTGGGCATTCGTGACAGACCATTTCGGCGACTACTCAGCCAGACAGCTATGCTCTGTACTTACATGCTGAGAGATTAGCTCCAGCATGTTAATACGTAAGAAAAGACCGATCTTAACCTAAAACTTGAAAATAGAGACAAAAAGAAAACCGACATAGTATCTGCGACTCGCAGTAAAAATACACATCTCATGTTTTATTGTTTTTTAGAAATGGTGTCGCCCCGGCTGAGAGATGGGCTTTATGTTGAAGTGTGCGGCACCAGGGCAAAGGCTTCAGTAGGACCATCCACAGAAAACAGATGGAATAAAGACGGAAGTCAAGAAGAAAGAAATAGCCAAATGCCTCGTCATCTAATTAGTGACACGCATGAATGGATCAACGAGATCGCCACTGTCCCTATCTACTGTCTAGCGAAACCACAGCCAAGGGAACGGGCTTGGACGGATCGGCGAGTGGAGGAAGAGGAGAGACCAAAGGTATTTTGGAGACTAAAACAAGGTGAAGTTGAGGAATTCATTAATTCGTAGAATAAAGCCAAAGTTTTGTTTTCATTTTTTGTGCCAACGAAAGAAAGAGTAACCAATGGCAACAGGATGTGGTTTCGATAAAAGGTCTGTTGAGAAAAATGCTGGGAAAATCGACTCTTATTGATTAGGTCAGGTCAATAATATGTGAATAGAAGAGTTATTTTTTGCCATGGCTTAAGTCTGTATTGGATATAACAGTGATGGTGGAGGTGGAAGAAGACAGAATGGTGGGAAGAGGTTAATGGAGTTATAATGGTGGTTGTGGGGGGAGGTAGTAGGATATGGAGTAGTGAAGTGGGATGATGGTGGTGGTAGTGTTGGGGTGGGTCCCATCCATCACTAGTCAGACAGACATGGAACTATAGTGGAGTTATTTCAATTCCATACCAGGAAGGGAGGAGGAGAGTGTGTGTGGTGGTGAGGCTTTTCTGGAAGCCATGCAACGGTAATGGATTTCCATGTTTGGTAGAATTGGCTGTAATCAGGAATGGAAGCAGCATCACAGCCTCAACAGCAGCAGCTAAACCTTGGTTCTATTGCTGTTGCAGTCATTCAACCTGCCAGAAATAGCAGCCAAATCTCTCTCAAATCACAAGATACCATCTTGTATAAAGAAAGGGGACAAGAAACACTGTAGAGCCCTTATTACACTAAGGGGACAAGACTGCATCCGGGTCATGACTCTTGGGTGCCCTTCTGACTCTTTAGCCACCCAGCTATCAGAGCCTTGTGCATTTAAACCACCAAGATTTCATCTCGTTGACGGGTGCCGGTCTGCAAGCCATCAACTGCTGGTCCGCGGCGAGTTTCCAGAAAAGTGACAATAGCATAATTTCCGTAATTTCGCCTTATGCATTGCAGTAAACAACTTCTGTAATATTGTATTATTTGTTTACAAAATAAATATACAATAAATAAAAATTGTCAACTATTATATTCATTTTGTTATATTTTGGCAAATTAAATTTAAATGTTGAAGTGAATCTAACGGTTTTTTGTGTTTTTAAATGTTTTATAAACACCTTCCATGCTTCAATTATATATATTGTTTCTGGTATAAGTATTACTAAGAAATATTACCAGACCCTGGCATTTTAGAAAAAAACTGCCGGTTTGCCACAGGGTTTGAGAAGCATTGGTGTTAAGAGCATCGAAACCGAACAAGAGAATAATGGTAAAGCGTTGTGTAGAATGACAAATCACGGTACACAATGGTAGGGTATGGGTGTGGTGAATGGCTGGTGAAGGACTGCCCCAGCCTGGACAGTACCGACTGTGAAAGTCAGCAGCAGTGGGGGTCGTGGTGTGGTTGAACTTGTACTTCATTGTCAGGGTGTCCGAATACTTCTGATCACAGTACATATTTCAACTGAAAAGACAAAAATCTTTATGGTAGGAATGTGAACATTTACCTATTCTTAAGGACGCTACCTTGTCGTGGTAAGAGAGCTTACGTCCGTGGTCGGAGGTATATTGGCAGGTGCAACTGAATTGGTCCCTCCATAGCAGTACCATTTATGGTGGGAGGCCCTGCTAGATCCGGGTCAATATGACCGAGATGCCTTGAGAGCTTTGGCTCATTGGTTATAGCGTCTGTTCACTGGGAGAGCTTTTTCCACATTTGAGGCCGACCAGAGATATATTACTAATTCTGCTCGTGTCTCCGTGTTCCAGATTGTTCTCCCTGTCTTTAGGGATTACAGTGTGTCTGCCTTCCTCTTTTGCTAAGAGATGGCTTGGCAGATTCTGTCATACCCGATTGGCTTGCGTCACACCAGGTTGGTTTGCGTTGTTCCACGGGATGTGGGATTTGCGGCATCCATGCAGTCATGTCAACTGTACAGGGGCCTGCGTAAACTGTGATTCACATCAGTTATACGAGGTGAGAGTCATGTCGGATAGGGCACCTATGCGTCTCCTCTAAAGCCCAACACCTGTTCTTTACCCCTCTTCCTACTTTAGATTCTCTGCACCTGGCATAACGCCAGCCACTCAATACTACATCCCCCTCCTAGTATGAAGGAGTCGGGCCAATCGCGGATCCAATGAGTGCAGGGCCCCAAACAAAAGGACCCCAGTACACTAATGCGCTTGGCATTAGGAAAGGAATCCAGCCATAGAAACTTTCCAAAACAGACAACTGGAGGCTGACACAGCCCTCGGGCAAATCAGACTCCATCGAATCATCCAACTCACGCAAGCATGGAGAGAACCATGATGTCGGTGCAAGCATGGATGAATGGCTGAGAGTTTGCTTCCCAACCAAATGGTTTTTGGTTCAGTCCCAGTGTGGCACCTGAAGTGTTTATTGCCAGGAACTGACCGAAAACTTACGAGTAGATTTGGAGAGATGAAGACGAAGAAACTTGCCGTGTGTGTGGACATGGTGCAAACTGTAAACGAGTGTCCCTGTCATACAAGCAGTGCCATTCCAATCTTGGAATTCGTTTATTAGCCTCCTGATTTTTTTTGGTATCGTTTTTTCAGAGTGTCTAGTTTCTTCCTTGTAGTAGTTTTCATTTGTTAGCATTTCCAGTATTTTGTC
>JAOPJW010004386.1:16639162-16649867 GCA_027122535.1 Octopus maya
TATATATTTAGATATAAAGATGTAGATACATACATACATCTGTGTGTGTGTGTGTGTGTTTTGATAATGACGTAGATTTGGGTCAAGAGAAACATAAAGACGGATCGCTAGGCCTTGAACTTCAGACTGCCATCTACACAAACTGCATTAGCATACAATAATAAATGTCATATGATACACAATCTTTATTCACCCATCTTTTACCCTAAATCTCTGAATAAAAGCACTGAATAACGTCTCTTCCGTTCCTTGTAACTGCGGAAATTGTTACAAAAGTTCAAATTTTGGATTAATCTTTAGGCTGTGACATGCTTTTAACTGAGATCAAGTGTCAGAAATTCACAGAGACATAACTCAAACTGAGGTTGTTAATATTTAGTAGAAAGACATTAAAGAGTGGAATACAGCAACACTACGTCTGTATTGAAAATGCTATCGTTGGCTTTCTTATTCATGTAATGCGACTTTATAACCTGTTATCCGGAACTGAGAAGTTATTAATAACAAAATCAAAAGCCGTCCGTCTTACCTGTAGAGCACCGATGGCAGCACTCTGGAAACGCAGATCCGTTTTGAAATCCTGTGCGATTTCTCGAACCAAACGCTGGAATGGCAACTTCCTGATGAGCAACTCAGTGGATTTTTGGTAACGTCTGATTTCTCTCAGAGCGACGGTACCAGGCCTGTAACGATGTGGCTTCTTCACGCCACCTGTAGACGGCGCACTCTTTCTGGCAGCCTTGGTGGCCAGCTGCTTCCTCGGAGCTTTACCTCCGGTAGACTTACGAGCGGTCTGCTTTGTACGAGCCATTAGTAATTATTTTATTTATTTTATTTTTTTTTTTTTATTAATCGTCGTCAGAAGAATTGCTGCGGCTGCAATGAAACAAACACATACACTGACTCGTTGCGCGCACAGCGTGGCGGGTTTATATAGCAACTGGTCCTCGGCGCATGCGCACTGGCCAGACTAAACAATGGTAAAGAGGAAAGACAAGGATACTAAAACGATACTAGCTTCGATATATATATATATTCTCTATTATATACATATAATATATATACACACAATATATACACGTTTATACTTTATGGCTAACAACGTTTAATATACACAATCTTCACCCTTCAAATACCATTTTTTTTTTCCTTTCCTTAATAAGTCGACAGCCTATTAGGAATATTTATAATCCATGAATTGAAATATAACAAGGAGCAATGGCGATTTCAAAATGGTTTATCAAGTCTTAGGTTTATTCGATTTTCAAAGGAGCCATTATTTTTCCCAAACCATGCAGCATAATCAAGTAACCTAAATTTTATGTTTTACATTTAAAATTCAAGGCAATTACAAATATTTAAAAAAAAAAAATTTTTTCCATTTTTCAATTTATATGAAAATATAATTTAAAATTGTGTTGAGAACTATGGTTACATATGATAAAAGCCATCAAAAACTATGATAATAATCTTTGGCTAAAAAATTATTTCTAAATCTGACAGTATCAAAAAAATACTTGAAAGGACGAAAAAGGAAAAAATATTAGACAATATGGCTTCGGTTTTATAGTGGGAGGTCGGAGCAAAAAGAAATAAAATAATCGCTAGGAAAAAAAAGAAATTTCTAATTTCACATCTGGCTCGTCAATTTTCTAAGAAACTAAGTCCAAATTCAGAAATTCTGTTTTAAAAAAAGTGTATATAGTTAATCTAAGAAATCTATTAGATATGACTCGATAATTATACATAGAGACATGGGGCTTTTATTTAATTACAAGAGTTGAAAGCGTTTATGAAATATTTTCTTCGTGGAAACGCTTTTATTTTTCCTCGTCCAAATAATAATAATAGTATTTAATAAACATGGGGAAAAGAAAAACAAAGAAAGAAATGGGGGAATTAAAAATTAAGGTGAACAACAAGAACAGAGATATTGAGTGACGACCGACCTAGTTTTTGGAAAAAGGCTTTTTTTCTAAAAAGAAAGGAATATCTTAGACTTCTTGCTATAAATAGTCAACAACGACTGCTGCAGCAGCAAGCAAGGCACCATTCCACCAAAGAGAGAATTGGTCAGAAATATATAGATGTCTAGTTATGAATTAAGAAACTTCATGATGTTATGTGTAGATAGATGTTGGTCTTTATTTCTATAGTGTGGAGTGGGTTAAGAAAATAATAAATAAAGCGAGTGGAGAGAAGGAAAAACTGACTGCATCGGTTTCTCATGACTATAAACAACAATCAATATGGCGGGAGTCACACGGAAAGCACCAACTCTGTATTTTTTAACTTTGGGCCGAATTTTACTAATGAAGGAAGAATTAAAAAATGGCTGTAACGCCAGAGGATTAATTTTAGGACATTCCTACATTGGAAACGAAGTAAATATAAACAAAGCTACTTACATTATTTCCTGGGATAGAAATTATAGATTCAAAGTCAAAGTACAACCTCGAAGAATACAACCTTAATAGATAGAATAGCTCATTAGCGTTATGACCATGTGATGTTACGTAGGAGACCGTCATTGGATAAGCTATTCGGCTTCCGATTGGTTATCAAGCAGCCCATTTCATTGGACAGTTTAAGAAATAACACGCATTAACGATTGGATAGAAATTGGCGCTTTTCATTGGTGGAGTATATTGGCAGCCGCTTGAGCCGATATTTCTTAATTTTTTAAAACAGTAGACGTCAAAATACTTTATTTCTAAGAAGTAAATTCATCTGCTACCTTGAGCATTTCACCAATGTCTTCAGGAATGGACATTTATTTACAGAAAACTTTTTTTTTTATAAGAGACAATTAGCCATACTTACTCATTTCCCTTAGTTTCAAAATATTTATTTATTCTCAACATAGGCAAAATCTCTGAACAACATTTGTTACAGCAGGAAATTTGTTATATAATAATGAACATATTTTCGGTAAAGATAAATCAGAACCTGTCGCACATTTAAAAATAAATTACAGATCCGGAAATATGAATTATATAATGATATCAAATATTTCCCAAAATAACTATCTTTAAACAGTATATTTATTGGTTTGCGCACACTATCTGTAAACCAAAAGTTTGTCAAAGTTTAAATTTGTTGCAGTATACAACTCACATGCTTTTGCAAATACGCGACCGGTCAACCAAATTTCACACAATTACACAGCCTATCATCTTAATGAAAAGAAAGACATTGAATGATATCATGAACACACTTTTATACTATTTTATTAGTTTCAGGCTCTGGGAAGTAGTCTTATTGGAACACAAAAATGACAAAGGCAAGAGTTGGAATCATGATCCTAGGCCAGGTTGATCACAGCCGACTTAAGCTACACAAGCCTCTACATGGTGGGTCACATCACCTGCTGTAAATAACTGAATCTTCCTTAACCCTTTAGTGTTCACATTATTCTGCCATAATTAATGCATTTTTATCCACATTATTTTGAACTAATCATGCATTATCTCGTAGCTATGAGATTTTGATGAGGTAGCTGTTAATTTTTAAAACGATATTGTAGGGTTGGTATGAGAGACCAAATCTGTCTAGTTTGAACATAAAACAAGCAGAATACTTTTGGCCGGATATGGCCGGTTTAAATGCTAAAGGGTTAAATCACATCCCTTTATCTTAAAATAGGAAGGTCATATTAGATAGAGTAATCATACATATACTATGTTCGAATATAGACGGGATGGTCACAGTTAGGACTCTAGGTTAAGCAACAACTCATAAGAGTATGAGCCAAGAAAAGAGCAACTAAGTGGTCAGTTGAGTTGCTAGAAATAGAAACCAAGTCTCTGACAATTACACCATGCCTTAAAAACAGGAAAAGTGTTCTATAAATACTTTAATTACGTTTCCTGTTTTAAGAAAGTGGTATTGTTGTTCGGAGACTTAGCGTCTCTTGAAAATAAATACTTTTAAAACTTCACACACTGCTATTTTTGCTAGAACATACAAGTGCCAACCAGCTGGTGGTCAATTAAGCCACCCACCTAATAGAGCTCAGCCAATGTTTGCTGGCGAATTTCACTGACGATGACTAAGTTTGACCAGAAACACGCAGTAAGATTGAACTTGGAACTATAAGACTGCAAAACAAATTTCTTAATCCCATGACCGCGCCTGCTATGAAGATTTGTTTAAAAACTATTTTGTGAGGGGAATTAGAGAGGAAATTCCAGGCATAGAAGCCAGGAAGTGAGAGCTCTTAAGAAATACTTGAAAAAGACAAAGGTTTTTATAAGTAGAGAAGAGGCTCATGGCATCAAAGAAAAGGCCTTGCTCAATATGTAGAAAATGACTAGGTATAAATTCCATGTGCTGTTCCCATTGTAAGCTGTGGACACAAATGTGGTGGAATCATAGGCAGGCTAACAGAGAACATAAACTTCACATGTGATAGATTTACTGGAGCAGTACACACAGGAAACAGATTCCCTAAAATGTCTGGATAGCTCACTAGCAGTAGTTGATAGCATATCTGTTACCTATGAGATATGAGTAGCCAGGCAGGTGGTTACTCTGGAAGTTTAGCCAAAGCAAGAAAAGGTTGGAGCTACCACCACTGTTGGCAACAGAGATCTTTTCCCTCAGAGTGAAAAAGCAGATTGTAAGATGTTTATATTAGAACTGTGGAGGCGCAATGGCCCAGTGGTTAGGGCAGCAGACTCGCGGTCATAGGATCGCGGTTTCAATTCCCAGACCAGGTGTTGTGAGTGTTTATTGAGCAAAAACATCTAAAGCTCCACGAGGCTCCGTCAGGGGGTGGTGGTGAAGCCTGCTGTACTCTTTCACCACAACTTTCTCTCACTCTTACTTCCTATTTCTGTTGTGCCTGTAATTCAAAGTGTCAACCTTGTCATGCTGAATATCCCCAAGAACTACGTTAAGGGTACACGTGTATGTGGAGTGTTCAGCCACTTGCATGTTAATTTCACGAGCAGGCTGTTCCGTTGGCTGGATCAACTGGAACCCTCAATGTCGTAAGCGACGGAGTGCCAACAATATTAGAACTGCATTGCAACATGATAGTGAGATGGGCCTTGAATGTTGAAGACTTGAGAAAACTGGAAAGAAATAAACCCAGTATGCTCCACTGAATGCGAATGAGCCTGGCTGACATATTACAAATGTGCTGGTAGAAAAATTGGCATAAGAGAAATCAGATGCAGTGTGCAAAAAAGAAATGGATATATGATGCTATGGATGAGGACAACTGTATAAAGAAATGCCACTCACTTAATATGGATAGAGTTTGCAGAAGAGGAAGATCTGGAAAGACATGAGAGCTGAGACTCTCTTCAGTCATTAATGGCCAAGGGATTGCACCTAGAAAGTTCCTTTCCAAGGCACAAGTCCAGGCAAGGTTGTTTTATGGAAGACCAGCAGTCACCCATGCATGCCAGCCTCCTCTCTCTATGCCACCGATGTTATCCAGGAGAAAGGCAAAGGCCGATACAGCTTGGCACCAGTGATGTTGAAATTCATTTCTACAACTGAGTGAAATGAAGCAATGTGAAATAAAGTGTCTTGCTCAAGAACACAACACACAGCCTGGTATGGGAATCGAACTCACTACAACATGATTGTGAGCCTGATGCTCTAGTCACTGAGCTATGCGCCTTCACATTTCAACAGAAATATGGTAACAAAAAGGGATTAAGGTAGTTTTTCCTTAGTTCTTCAGGCCATAAGCTGCTGCCCATGACTTATGTAATTGATTTGTTTGAAGTTTGTTGTTAGCAATAGCTGAGTAACTGCTTAAAATTGAAGAAATGCATTTGTATTATTGTTGGACAGCAAAAAGAATTTTTTCTCTTTCCCCACAAAATAAACAAACAAATAAAAAAAGAAATGTGAATTAAACCAGGTTTTGTGTGCCAGAAGTGTGATACTCCATGGAACTACGACACTACGGTAACAGAGACGGAAACAGAGAATATTCCTAACATCTAACAAGAAATAAGTTGGTTACCCTGTTGTGTAGCAAAGTTGTTGTTTAGTCTCCCAAGTAAGCTTGGATTTAGGAAATCTGTGACCAAAGATATTCCAACCATGACTATCCAATCTCATCTTCTAACCACTGTATCCATGACTACATTGCCCAATGTAGCCTTCCTTTTCTGTTTTTTATTTTTTATAAAGGATTTGGCTTCTATTTCTAGTTGGTCAAGCAACCACGAAGAAGTTTGGTGGTCTGTTGTCGGCTTGTGTCATAAAGCTTTGTGATTGATGGTAGCCAGGGAAGAGATGGGCTAAGAAAGATACAGAAGAGAGTTATTAGTTATAACCTTGGAGTAGCAATAACAGCCTCAGCAAACTCAACAAACAAATGACAAAAACAAAATCTGTAATACTCTGAAATGACTTAACCCTTTGGCATTTAAACCGGCCATGACCCAATGAATGTGCAGGCCCCTCAGAGCTCTGGGTCCTCGGGCAGTGCCTGATTGACTGACGGCTCAGTCCGCTCCTGTTTACAACTATTGTGTGATGTCAAGGCAAGAAGACAGTAACACAAACACACATACATATGTGCACACACACACAATGAACTTTTTTCAGTTTCTGTCAACCAAATCAACTCATCAGGTTTTGGTCATCCCAGGGCTATAGTGAAAGACACTTGCCCAAGATGCGACACAGTGGGACTGAACCCAAAGCCACATGCTCAGAAAGCAAGCTACTTAACTACACATCCACACCTACACTGATATGATATAAAACGTTAAAAAAAAAGTACCATCCAGTGTGCTATTTTAGTTTCTCAGCCAATTCTTCTATAAAGGTAAGGTAAAAACACTCTTCGGTCACGAATAACAATGGGATTGCACCTAGAAAGTTATTCTCTGAGGCACAAGTCTGGGCAAAGTTGTTTATGGAAGACTAGCTTCCCCTCTCTGTGCCACTGATATTATCCCAGAGAAAAGTAAAATCCGATACAGCTTGGCACCTGTGATGTCGCAACTCATTTCTACAGCTGAGTGAATTGGAGTAATATAAAATAAAGTGTCTTGCTCAAGAGCACAACACACAGCCCGATCCAGGAATCGAACTCACTACCTCATGACTGTGAGTCCAGTGCTCTAACCACTGAGCCACGAACCTTCTTATATATGTCTGAATAAAAGGCAGAATTATTTCAGCTAGAACATCTCAGATGATAATAGATCTACACACTGACAAGGAGCTTAACAACACCACTCCTCCCTGTATGGTTGGTTGGTTGGTAGATATTAAAAAAAGAAATCGAATAATAACCTTCATTCTAGTTATCTATGTCCTTATTAAAGTTAGTGTATGGAACAGAAATTAACATGAAATTCTGATGAGAAGTTTTAAATAAGACCACTTTATGAGAGGTTGTGAAAAGTTCCTGCTTTTGGGTAAAAGGAAATACAGAGGGATCAGTTAATTATGATTTTATTGAACATATTCCCCTTTCAGATATTCACACACTTATTGCAGTGGTCCTTCAGTTTTTCTAAGACCTGTATAAGAACTCGGAAGGTTGGGCCTCCAACGAAGCTTTTCGTGATACCCTTAAAGCCAGGAACTTTTCAGCACCCCCTTGTAAAACAAGAACCTGTACCATAGAATCAAGGGCAGTCACAGAAGGTTTGATATCAAAAAGGTGGTGAGCTGGCAGAAACGTTAGCACACCAGACAAAATGCTTAGTGGTATTTCGTCTGACGCTACGTTCTGAGTTCAAATTCCGCCGAGGTCGACTTTGCCTTTCATCCTTTCGGGGTCGGTAAATTAAGTACCAGTTACACACTGGGGTCGATGTTATCGACTTAATCTGTTTGTCCCCTCTATGTTTAGCCCTTTATGGGCAATAAAGAAATAAGAAGGTTTGATATCAAAAGGGTTAAAGTAGGAAAACAATTAAGCCTATTACTCAAGAATTTGCAAGTGAGAGGGGTCAACTAACTCAACAAACAAGACAGGAACAGTGTCAGTCTGTTAAACAGAAGAAGCTAAAAGAACCAGTTAAACTTGTTCTGGTTCGTATTTAACAGTGAATAATGTAAATAGAAATGAGATGATTTTAAAGATTAGAGCCTAATTAGTAAGGTAAATTAACAGTCACGTTATATAGTAATGATTAGTGTCTCCTGGGGAGTCACTTGTCATATATGTTCCGATTATATGTAAAACCCAGCTTCTTCAGATATGACTATTGCTCTACTTAGAAAGCTTCCACATGGCTGCTAGAAATAGCAGCCAAATCTCCATCAAATCACACTCTACTGTTTTAAATAAGGGAAGAACATGTTAGATAATGTAGTCTTAACCCCTAAAAAAGATGGGATGATCAAGGGTTGAATGTGCTTGAGCGTAAGTCTGTCTGTTTGTAAAGAGTTGATTTAAGATTAAACAACTTATTCCAGCAAAGAGACCTCTGAAGCAAACAGTTGTTTAAGATTCAAGTCAACCCTGCTTAAGCAGACCTGTGATCCAGCCTTGGCCATCCTGCCTTTTTAGTGATACATAAAAATTATATGATCCAACTGTTTTTTCTTTATGCAAGGTAGTAAGGTGTGATTTCAAGTGGATTTAGACTTTCACAATTCAGCTACTGTTATTATAGAAAAAAAATAAATAAAACATTATTATTAAAAAAAAAAAAAATTTATTATCAGAATTCACATTCCACAACAATGTTCATGCAATAATTTCTTATCTTGCCAGATAAAACTAGTTCAATAATTCTTTTGATTAATATACTAGGTGGAAAGCACTTGAAAAAAAAGTCAGAAGTTTCTTATACTTAGAAATGTCTTGAATGAACTTATTTTGAATACTGCATGGACTTAGCATTAATTCAATGTTCTTTGTGATTGTGTAACATGCGAGATATTTGCCATGTGTAAGGTCACATGCTCAAACTTGAATCAAACCTACAGTCAAATATATTAATAGGATTTTCTAAAGGGTGGAAGCACACGGCTTAGTGATTAAGGCTGTTGCATACATGATCGTAGTTTCGATTCCTGGATCAGGCAACACATTGTTCTTGAGCAAAACACTTCATTTCACATTGTTTCAGTCCACTCAGCTGGAAAAAATGAGTAATCCTGCAATGGACTGGTGTCCTGTCCAGGTGGGGAACACATAAACCAGGAAATGAGCCCTATGAGTCTACATGACTTGGCAATGAACTTTACTTCTTAATTTTACTTTCTAAGGGACTGTGGTCTATTGGATAAAACAAATTAAACATGTTCCCTTTTAACTACCAATTACTGTTCATCTCGCAGACTTCTACACAGAGTGGGCTTCGCTAAAGGGACCCAAAAGCTAAGTAGTTTGATGTTAAACCAGGTAAGATCGACTCAACTACAGACACAGCCCGTCTCATGGAGTTCCACACAGTACATGTTTAACCCTTTTGTTACCATATTTCTGTAAAATAACTGAGTCACCATAAAGCTGGTGCTTGAAACATAAATAATGTGGAATATTGATGGAAGGTTTAAATTTAGATCACTTGAAAATAGGAAGGTTGTATTAGAAAATCAGGGCTGCTCTCAAGTGGGGTTGATATAGAAAGGGGCCAAACTAGTTTCATTTATAAAACTTGAAGGATTTGGTAGAAGACACTGGAATCGGACTTGGATCTACACAGCCATGCTTGTATAGGAATGTGTATTTTCGTTAGTGATATAATAACACTTTATACAGACTTCGCTCTGCTTTATAAAACAACAACAACAACAAGCAGATATTAAATGATGATGATGTTGATGATAAAGCAGATAACATTCTATATAAAGAGTTATTACATCACTAGTAAAAATACACATTGCAAAACAAGCATGGCTCTGTAGTAATAGCCAGCATACTCTCAGTTCCATTCAAGAATTGTGAAGGAAACTGGTTTGACCCTTTTGATACCAACCTTCCTGCGACCACTCCTGATTTTCTGATACAAAACAAACTTCCTGTTTTAAAAGCGATCTAAATAAAAATCTTCCCTCAATATTCCATGTTAATTTACGTTCCAAACACCAACTCAATAACTCTTTGGGGTCCATATGACACTTAAGGGCCCATATAAGATTTTGTTGTTAAAATCTGAGCAATAGAACTGGCTGGTTTAAACAAAAAAACGTAAAATATTTGGGCCAGATATAGCCAGTTTAAATGTTAAAGGGTTAAAATAAATGGAAAAAAAAATATCTGAGAGGAAATAACATTATGAAACAAACAGATGTAGTTTAAAACCATACGAAAGACTTAGATAAAGGGATTTACCTTAAAGCTCAGTAACACTAATCAAATATTTTTAGTGGCATGTTGGTGCTTAGTCCTGAGTCAACCCTGAATGAGCAGATCTATGATCAGAGGCTTTCCATATATGACCCTACAGACTTGTCTTTTGATAGGACACAGACATAGGAGCTCGGTGCAGTCTGCCGACTTGTCGGTTCCTGTTGGACTGTTTCAACCTATGCCAGCATGGAAAAAAAGAGACATTAAATGATGACGATGATTATGATGCCTCCTATTAAAGAGATTATTGACAAAATGTTGGCTTCAATGTACGAGAACCTAATCACAAACTCTAAAGAATTTATTACTCTTTTACTTGTTTCAGTCATTTAACTGCGGCCATGCTGGGGCACCGCCTTTAGTCGAGCAAATCGACCCCAGGACTTATTCTTTGGAAGCCTAGTACTTATTCTA
>JAOPJW010004386.1:18496146-18506936 GCA_027122535.1 Octopus maya
GTGTGTGTGTGTGTGTGTGTGTGTGTGTGTGTGTGTGTGTGTGTGTGTGTGTGTGTGTGTGTGTGTGTGTACATACGGTGACTGTTGGGTGTAGTCAGTAGTCATGCCTTTAAATGTCACATTTTCAATATGTAGAACCCTAATTATGCTAAGCAGTTCGTTACATTTTGAAAGCAACATCAGTATTGGTGATATTTATCTGAAATAAAATAAGTTGTCTCGTCGATTGACTTCATTTCTTCGATCCTGCAGCAAAATATTGTGTGTAAAATTTTATTTATTGGAAAATTTTAGCAAACTTCATATTTGATGTGTCTTTAAATATCCCTATCGTGTAAAATATTTGAAAATATTTTTGTATAATAGTAAGTCTGCGAACCGTGTTTAGAAGGACACGACCATACTGGAGCAACACATCATAAAGTGTTTAGTTGAAAAAATCAATTCCAGTAATATCGGCTTTCTTGCGGGAACGCTAATTTACTAGCAATTAAACGAACCAACACCGATTATTTGATGATATCTCTCTCTCTCTCTCTCTCACTCACCACACTTATATATATTCAGTTGCCGTCTGCCAAATCCACTCACAAATCTTTGGCTGCTACGCATGTTTAGTAGAAGATGCTGTGCTCTGAGATCTAACTCGGAACTAAGTCGATGGGAAGCGCACTTCTTACCACACCGACATGCCTTCACCTAGACTTATTTCCTTAATAATTAATGTTTTCCACAGGAAACCTGTCTATGAAACTGTCCAAGATTATAAAAGTACATCCATGGTAAGTTTAAATCTTGCTGTCGTGAGGAATGATATCACAGCCTACAAAATACTGAGAATAGAAGTTTTTTTTTATCATGGATCAGTATCATCCTAGAGTCAATGGGGTGGGAGACATATACCTCATCTGATAGGATTCAATTTTCCCAAAATATTTTATGGAAGACAGTTTATTTAAATTTTTTTTTACTCATTTACTTCTCATAAAATTTCATTTTTGACCAGAGATTGAATTGAAACATTTTAATGTCAAAATGAATTGTATTTGTTTTCAGGAATTGGTTAGCGTACATTATTAAAGCGAAGCTTCTGTAAATATATCTACGCAAGGGACCGAAACTCTTGAAATCCCCATGTTGACTGCGTATGCTACGCTCCCTCTGTAACCCACACCTCCCTCCGCCTCCTATGTCAAATATTTCTATAGAATAAGGCTTTACAGACTATTTACTTAATACACACCCTTATAATAAAATTCAATTTTCATTCAGCCCTAAACAATTTAATCAAATCTTAATTTGCAAAACTCAATTAATTTACCAATGCTTAATGTATTTTATTTGAGAAAAGAATCATTCAACTATAAATGCAAACATACCTTTTAAAGCTTGAATTAATTTTTAATGGGAAAGATGTGTTTCTTGAGAATGGAGGAAGCCACAAATATTAAGGGTGCAATTTTGTTAGTTGGCGACAAAATTTCTGCACTGTTCATTGTACAAAATACCTCTCGTAGCTAATACTACACATGGATGATATTAGTGTCTATCATATATGAAATTCTAGTAAAATGGGCTGAACAGTTGCTGCCACAATTTCATATATTTTTGTATGCTTTTTCTTTAGTCAAGTATTGTCGCATTTAGTGAATAAAAAAGCAGGTATTTTACTTCAATTCTAAAAAAAAAAAATGCCGCTTTCACACGCATCCATTTAGTTTGTGTTTCCTTGATGGACATCTATTATACAAGACACAAAACAAGCAGTGACTTCCGGACACAAAAGTGACGATGTGTCCAGGCATTGCATTTGTAGTTGCACATTGAATAATATAGAAAGTTGTTAAAATTAACTCTTCGTTAAAACGGATGTCTAAATATACATTTTTAAAAATCTGAACTTCAGTGTGATTCAGTAACTGACTTTTTTTCACTTGTTATAACGGGATTTATGAATGGAAAGTAGCAAATTCAACTGTTGTCAACGCTCAAATGTTTTATTTACAATTGGCAAACTTCGTTTACTCCAGGGGGTATGTACGTATCTCAGTTATATAAGCTTTGCTCTAGAGGAATAGAATGTGAAAGACAAAGCGTTGTCGATAGAATTTTGTTTCTAGAAAGCTGAAAGTATCAACTCGTCTCTCTTGTAGCGGAACAATAATTTTCTTCATGTAAGTTAAAATATGCCGGCTAGATTCAGTGTTCAAGCAAGGAACCTTAACAATAATCAATCGACTTGCAAGAAATAACAAACAAATCTCCATGAAATCGGATGCTACCGTAATAAACAGAGAATAGATTTGAGAACATCGTTCATGCGTGGTGATCACGATTGGAGCTGTTTGAGCAGTGACGTTCTGTGATTGGACAACAGCAGGCGAAACTCCAGTTTCAGAAGTTGTGCGTAGTATAGGAAGGTTCAAAGTAGCATTTAATTCTTCTTTGTACCACATCACGCGCTTTTGTCTTTCTATCAGGAAACATACATTACATAGTGTAGAAGTGTATGTAGCATTGTGTGTGTTTTAGAGATTTAGCTAAATGAATAATGCATGAATGGGAAAAGAGACCAGCGTCATTGAAACAACCTTTCTGCTATAGTTAAAAAAATGTGTGTACATGTATGTATGTGTGTGTTTTATGTCAGAATTAGTAGTTTGGCGGGATCGTTGCCTATGTTCCGAGTGTTCATCACAGTAGAGTTAACCTTGCATTTCAGTTAATCGGGACCGATGAAATAAAGTATCAGTCAAGTATCAGTTTAGCTTTCCCCATTATATGTTAAGTGACTCAATGAAGAAACATTACTAGAAGCCGAGATATAAGTTGAAAATCATACATAAATGATTTCCCTTTCGGCCATCCGTAAATGCACCCTGCATTTCTAAGACATTAAACTATGTCTACAGTTGACAGATTTAATTTTAGTTAAACGAAACGGAACCTTGCTTGTGAAAATTAGATCGTTGTAAAAACAAAATTGAATTACATACCAATAGAAATTTACTGCCATTGTATCGTTATTTCAGTGAAGGGAATCACATGTAATATTGAGGCAAATTACATCACGCTCCATTTTCTATTATGGGCTGTATAATATTACCATGATTTCAGGGCTTGTAGATTGTGCGAACCGGTGAGAAGTCGGATATAATTTCTTGCGGTATTTAGTAAGAGTGTTCTTATATTCTGAATTTCAAATCTTACCAAAGTAAGTCTTTCTTTCCTTCTTTTCTTGATTGAGACAATTACATTACAGATTTCTTAGATATCAACCATGTAAAGGCTTTGATAAATTTAACAACGAAGGACCCGACGAAAGTAAGATCTCAGTGAAAATGTCGAATACCTACCGTGTTCGGTAAAGTAATGTATTCATTAAATGCTGGTCTGAAGAAAAAAACGCTACTATTGAATTAATGATTTGATAAAGTAGCTTTCAAGTATTTTTTCTTGTAGATTAACTGTAAAGAAGATATTCGATAGACTGAAAGACCAGTAATATATTGTGTCTGATAGAAAAAATACATTGAAAATAATGGCTCCGATTAAATAAATTATACGCCAATTACTGAGGTTGTTGGAATAAAGTAACTTCGTATAAAATTATCCATAAATTATTGGTTTGAAATTTTGACACAAGGTCAGCAATTTTGCAGGAGCGAATGTCAAATACATCGACCCCACTGCACTTCTCGTACATATTTTATCGACCCCGAAATGATGAAAGGCAAAGTCAAACTCCGCGTAATTTGAACTCAGAACGTAAAAAAAAAAACGACGTCTCCAAGTATTTTGCCCAATGTGCTGACAATTCTGTAGCTCGCCGCTTTGTTTTCTATAAAATATTTATATTTAAATACTGTGGCCTATAAACTATACTAAGTAATGATCGAGATTAGAAAATGGAAGTGCCAATCAATAACCGTAATAAATTAAAGTACCAGCTTAGTACTTTGTTTGATAAAATAAAATGCAATTCATTTCCTCCAGTTGATAAAATAAAGGAAAAATGAAAAGCAAGTGAAACTTTTATTGACTACTCACTCTTAAATACTTGAGCGTGCGAATGTTATGAGTTAATATCGCTTTTAAATATTAGAACAATTCCAACAATCACTTGGGTGGGGGTAAATCGATTATATCGACCCCGACCAGTTAGTTGATCGGCCTCTTAAAGATGAAAGGTTAAGTCAGCCTCGGCGGAATTTGAAGTCAGAGTATAAAAACGGACGAAATTTCGTTACACATCTTATCCGGCGTGCCAACATTTCTGCCAGTTCACTGTCTTATGCTATGAATTAATATCATTGTGATTTGAAGGCAGTTGATTGGTGAAATTGACTGACAAAAACAAAATATTTATTGAAGCCCTTGGATATACCATTTCGAATTCTGAGTTCAAATCCCACTGCTATTAATTCTGGATATTAATTCGTCTGGGTTCAATAACATTATTGCCAGTCTAATACTGGAATCGAATAAACCTCCTAGAACATCTCAAGATTTTGTGGCCTATTGACAAGAGAGGAAACACTAACGAGTCTTAGGGTTCGGGTATTTGTTTCTGGTTAGCTTGTTTAAAATATATATAGTAGTAGTTGTATGATCAGCTGCAATAAGAGTAATAGTACTAGTAGTAATGTGGAAGAGGAGGATCAACAAACACTTTTTTTAAGTTCATATGTAGACTTTGTGCTGCAGTTAGAAAGAGTGCCCCCACATTTAATGTTTTCTTATTCCAGCAGCTAAATTTCCCTTGCATTACACTCAAGCGTTTTGAAAATCAGAGCGACGGACACTTTGGTTGGTGTACTCCTATATGCGTTATGAATTAAAAGAAAATAAGGTCCATTACTCGAACGATATTAATTATAATATCTCTGCATAACTGAAATTTCCTGGGGTCACGATACAATGCCTCTAATGGCAGTATTTACGCCACATTTGAATTCCAGACATTTATATTATGATAGCTTTGCAACTCACTGAGGTGGTACAGATATTATTTTAATCAATATCACACGTTTTTTGCGAGTTTTCCCAACGGTGGTTAAGATATCATAGCTAAAATAATATTGAACAACACATGCTCTGTTTGGTGATTTAAAACTTGTTACTGCTCAAATTGTTCTTGCATATTGATCCAATCTATAGTGTCTCTTTGAATCAATGAGTTCTTTTATTAAGCACTATATTTTATGCCCGACAATTGCAAAATAAACTGCATTCAAACAATTTATTATGTAATCAGGATTAATAACGATATTCCAAATAATTTTGATGTATTTTCACTCATGTGGATTAACACTCATATGTCTCCAGTAGACGTAAAATGTATATTCGTCTCTGTGTTAGCGATAGAATTAAATATAAAACCATTTGTAAACACATTACAGCTATTTCACGGTTGTGATATTATATTAATCTTCTGCTTGTTCATTGATCGAATTTATTGCATCTTTTGGAATGAAATATTTTACTGTATATTGCCCACCTGGCTATTACAAATTTGCCAGCATTCAAACAGTTGATCACATAACCAGAAGTAATAAACAAAATATCAAATAATTTAGATGTTTGTAGTCTGCATTACACAAACAGTCAGCTGTTTATTCCATCTTGCAAATCTATTTATGTCAATACGTTCCACACAATTTCCAGTGGAACATTTCTAAAAGATATCATGATTTCTCTTGAATATATTCAGACATTATTTTATATTGCCAATCTCAAAGTAGAAAATCATTATATAATGGGAAATAATACAAAACAGTATGAAAATTAAATGAAAACTGTCGTTTAGGTTACGGGATCGAACGAACCAGTCTCTGGTTTACTGCAGGACAAATGTAAAGAGAATCAAAGGGACTTTTTGTGCAAAAGTCGAGAGAACATATATCACAAAATTGTAGACCGGAAAGCACTTAATTTTATTTTCTCCACTATATATACTTCCTCAGTCAATATTCATTGTCCACTTACATATGTTTGTGTATGCAGTTGGTTAGGGTGTTATTCATCTGTGTGCACGCGCATATATAGTTGTTCCGAAAATAATGGCCGCTCTAAGCGTTATGTTTTGAAACGCAATTTTAATTGTGTTTTAGGTAAATTTCGGCATACTTAAGTGATTTACACTCTTTAATAATTTTCTGCTCATTTCAGACAGAAAATATTCTTGAAGCATAGGCACCGGTAATTATGAACATGACAAAAGAAGAACCTTCGCTTACTTTTCTTGCATGATTTCAAGCTAGGGCACAAGGCATCCCAAACTGCTGCCAATATCAACAGAGCATGGGTTAGGGATCCACAAGGGATCACATAGCACGAAGGTGGTTTCACAAATTCCGTAGTGATGATGAGATCCTTGAAGATGGAAAAAGTAGAGGACGAGCATGCAACCGGTGATTTTTTTACAACACTTCAAATTTGCGGTCCGGCAAAAAGCAACCGATAGAATTACTACCAGGCTTTGAAAAATTGGGTAATATGGTTGAATTGTTCTTCTAAACTCTACAAATCGGTTCCAATCGTGGTTGCAGTCCGGTGACGGAAACAAGTAGGTAAAAAAAAAACTTTGGTTAATAATTTTACCATTGGTATTATCGATTAAAGTGATCATCATCGAATTCCTATGATGTTTATTTGATCAAGTCCCATAGGATAAAACAGAAAAAAAACCCAGATACCAAAAGGATTTGAAATCACAACGTAAGGGAACTTAAATAAACAAAACAAGATATAATGTTAGTCCTGCTACTGATTGTTTGCCAATCAACTGTCCTTTGTGAGGCCCATACGCTATGTTCCTGAATTTTCTATTATATGTATACGTTTCTATATTTTGCCACTCCCTCCACCACCCCCTCTATTAAAGTTCTAACACCAAATATTCTACAAACCACTTGTTTATGTGTGCATAATTAATGAGGTTACATATCTGACATTTTAACAACATTTTTCATACTGACATTTAGTGATCGATATAATTTTTTTTTTCCTCTTGTTCCTTATGGTATTCTAGTAATATTAAGAGCGTAATGTTCTTCATTCAGAGATGTAACAGAATGGAATTGGGAGAAATCTAGAGACACTGGGAGGAAGCGAAAAAAGAAAAAAACGGAGAAAGGAAATAAAATGAAGAGATTATATATATGTGAATTTATAGACGTATGAGAAAATAAATCGGGAAAAGAAAGGCAGAAAATTTGAGGTAGTTGCAAAATGTTCGAATCACAGAGAGATAGACTAATACATGAGTATTATTACTTAGTTACATAAGACGGTGAGGGAAGGAGAAATGTTAGCATGCTGGGCGAAATGCTTACCACTATTTCGTATGACTTTACGTTCTGAGTTGAAATTTCGCCGAGGTCGACTTCGCATTTCGTCCTTTCGGGATCGATAAATTAAGCACCAGTTGCGTACTGGCGTCGATCTAATCAACTGGCCCCCTTCGGTCCTTGTGCTTTGTGCCTAGAGTAAAAGAAGAAATGTTACCACGCCGGGGGAAATAGATAGCAAAATTTCGTCAGTATTCACGTTCTGAGTTCAAATACCACCGGGTTCGACTTTACCTTTCTTCCTTTCAGTGTCGATAAATGAAGTACCAGTTAAACACTGGCGTTGATGTAAAACATCATGCCCCTCCCCACGAATTTCAGGTTTTGTACCTATATTAGAAACGAGGGTTTGGGCTTGTGTGCATATGTGAGTGCTTGTGCGCGTTTGTGTATACATACGTGCGTGCACGTATGTATGTACCTGTACGTGAAAGTGCTTACATATGTATATATCAAATCTACATACATATATTGTTTACATGAAAATCTATTAACCTCGGGAGAACGAGAAATAATTTTTCTTTTTTTTTTTGGAACATTGGATCTCGAAGTAGATAAGTAATAAATAGTATAAATATTATTTCAAATAATCT
Source organism: Octopus maya (assembly GCA_027122535.1). Lineage (NCBI taxonomy): Eukaryota > Metazoa > Mollusca > Cephalopoda > Octopoda > Octopodidae > Octopus > Octopus maya. Next base: position 18,504,092 of record JAOPJW010004386.1, read on the forward strand.
GTTTTGTACAGATGTAAGTTTTCTCTCCCTCGGGCAGACTTTAGCTTTTCTATTCAATTCATTTTTATTTTTAACGCAATGTCTATACGCTATTATTTATAGCTTATCTGCTTCGAGATCCGACAAACAGAGAAAAAAAAATTATATCGTTACAAAGGCACAAATGTTTTCCTGTGTACATGCGTTTATGGTTGTGCATATTTATATAGCTTTCGTAGGTGATTTTGAGAATCCATCTTTTCTTATATCTTTTATGTAAGATATGCTCGTCTTAATCTTCGTTCCACGTGTGTTTGTGCATGCATTCATGTGTGTGAGAGTATGTAGCTACGCAAACATGCTTCTTTGGCTTTTTTATGTTTTTCATTCCTTTTTATATCTCCATACTTTGGTTTTCTTCTTCCCGTCGATATTTGACCGTTTCTTCCAATAATTATTGTTAGTTCTTTTATTTATTCTTCAACAAGAATTACTCTTTGTTTTGTTTTTTTCCCGTTCCAACTGATTTATTTGTCTTAGAGCATGTGCTATTCAATTGTATATTATAATTTTTCCTCTTCTGTTCCACCAACTGCAGCATATGCTTTTCGCCATTTTCGAATCCGTGTAATTTTTTTTTTTTTTTTGTTTTTGCTTCTTACCTCCTTTTATCTTTTCAATAAACTTGATTTGCAAGAAGACTGCCTAAATCTTTCTCCAATACTGCGCAGATCGATCAATCAATGTGTGTTATCTCATATCGCTTGCCATTTTCAGTAGCTTTTTCTTTCGTATTCTTATGATTATTGCTGCTGCTATTATTATTATTATCAGCCGCAGCTGCATAGGCAATTGGTGCTGTAGTAGTAATATTGGTAGTAGCTTTGGTATTTTTCATTTTATTTTTTTCTGCCTGCTTCCTTTTTTTACTTTCACTTTCCATATGCATCAGTGTTTATACGTATATATCTGTGCCTATATATATATATATATACATACATGAAGAAAGTGAGATAGAGAGACAAATATGTACATACATGCTTGCGATATACATGTTTACATAAGATTGGGCGTGTCTGCACATCTCCGTGTGCGATGTATACTTGTTTCTCACCTGACCCAGAAATGTCGTCTATTTACTTACATCTGTCTGTATACTACAATTAGCATTGTATAGTGTAGGCACAAAGCCTGGAATTCTCTGAGAATGGAGTGTCGATTATATAGACTCTAATATTCAACTGCTACATACTTCATTGACCTCGAAAGGATGACCCATAAACTTGACACCAGCGGATTTTCAAGTCAGAACGTAAATGCTGTTACGTATTTTGTCCGGTGTGCTAACGATTCTCTAATCTCGCCGCCTTTGTTATATTTCTCATAATTCTTTCTAGTGTATGCACAAGGCCTGAAGTTTGGCGGATAGTATGAAGTCGATATTATCGACACCAGTGCGTAACTGGTAGTTATTTAATCGACCCCGAATGGATGAAAGGTAAAGTCGACCTCTGCGGGATTTGAACAGAGAATATAGTGACAGACAAAATACCGTTAAACATTTCGCCCGGGCTGCTAACGATTCTGCCAGCTCGATGTCTTGGTTATACTTCTAATAATGATTTTTCTTACCAGTACCAATCACAATGCACGCCACATTTAATCATTTCTTGAATTTGCAAATTTTATACCTCTATTAAATACGATTGATATTGTTGTTTACAAGGATTCCCCCTTAATTTAAAATTCATATATAGTGAAAGACCTACAGGCAAAGATTACTTTGTCATCCATGAGTTTTCCAGTGTGTTTTCATTTTGAAGATTGCAAAATGGTGTTTGGAACGTATGTAAATAAGAATGCTAAGTGGTACTTTGGAGCAACTTTCTCTTAACATTTTAGGAAGAACTATATTCGATCTCTCATGGTTTACTTTCCATCAGCAGCTTTTTACTTTCTCTCATAAAAGTTCTTAGGCAAATAATCTTGTATTCCGGTTTCAAATTATTATCCAGATTTCACCATATATTTTTTCTCGTACTCACTGTTTCTTTTACTTTCTTTCTCTAGCCCTCCCTCCCTTTCTTTCTCTCTCTTTTCCCTAAATAACTGTCAACGGCATGTAGATGCGACAGGCTTTGACGAAAGACTGTTTTCATCGACTCCGTTAATCTAACTTCACAACATCGTGAGCCATCACCTTCGAAAACATCCGTCTTAAATGTTCAGACAACAGCTACCTGCATCCCTCACCACAGCCCTATTAAACGATTTATTCTAAAAGATACATAGCAACACATTATATCAAAAAATGTATATAATGTTTTATTTTTAAAATGATTATCAATGATTTAGAGAGTAAGTTTATGATTCATGAATAAAACATGACACAATTTATCATGATGTTACGGAATAAAAATCAAATATTACAACATAGATATATGAAATAAAAAATAAAAAATAAAATAAAAATTCACTTTTTTAAATACACCCCACCTAGAAATACGTTTCACCATTTGCGCATATGTTGTTTTACGCATTTTCTTTCTATCTTTTTTTTTTTTTCTGTATAGTTTCTCTTTTGTAGACTGATTGATTGCTTGGTTGATTAAACAATCGATCGATATCTCTTTGTGAGTGTTTTTTTGATTATTTGATTTGATTTTGAATTTTTATTTTTCAATGTGACCATGTTTGAAATGTTTTAAACTCTGTTTTATGTAAATACAACGTTTTAAAAAAGATCGTTAAATAGTCGGTGATTAAAGCATTAAAAGAAAGGACATTTTATAACTTTAAACCAAATATGTTTACTGATAGTTAGTTTAAATAAAAGTTATGGGGGACTAACCTATATATATATATA
>JAOPJW010004386.1:18520987-18531486 GCA_027122535.1 Octopus maya
TATATATATGTCAAGGCATCATCCAGTAAGGTTGATTGCGTTGGCCAGCCTGACTACTTCTCGCCTTCCCTCCGGATCTGCCATTAGTGTTTTTCGGTCTTCAACTTGGTGCCGAACATGTTCTGGAAGCTGTTGTATATACGTCCTCTTTGGTCATCAAGCAGCTGCTGTGGTACCATGATGCAGTATCCACAGCAACACATTACACTCAAGTTCTTCTTTACTTCTCCAGCATTGGCCAGCAAACCTCAATCTCCGCTCGTGCATGGTTGATGAGAAAGTTGGTAGACTCACATATAACCATTTTTTTTTGTTTTGGTTTTTGTTGAGCACTGCACGTAACATTCTGATGTAGGCACCGTCCAGCATGCACCTGAGTCGCTCGGTGACAGTCCAAGTTAGAAATCCATATAGAAGCGCAGATTCAGCAACTGCTCTGAAGAATTGTCACTTCAATTTTTCTGGTTGAGTTGCCTTCAGAATTGTCCATATTGTTTTAAGACTGTCTACAGCTGCCTTAGCAACGCCAGATTTAATATCCATTTCAGTGAACACGATATTGCTGCCTAGGTAATTAAATTCGTTGACAATTTTCAAGGGCTTCTATTTAATCGACCTGATTTCACCTAGAAAGACTAGTAATGACTAGATTGGTGACGTTAGTCGTTCAGGTGTTGCAAAAATGTAGGTTCAGACAGCGCGTTGTGTTCTTTCCAAAAACTCTTCATTTCACGTTTGCCCAGCTCCATATGCGTAACGGTGCAATAGACTCGCCTTCCAATTAGTAAAGTTTTCCTGATCGCCCTGAACCATTAGAATTTTACAGCAATACCAGCGATGATTCTACTGTCCAGGAACGTCAGTCAGTGAGATAAGTTTTTTTTATATTCTAGACAAGCGAGAGACTAAAAAAAAAAAAAACAACGAATAAATATAACGTTGTCGACATCTGCGCATAAAGGACCCGAATCATGGCTGTCTTTGTCAGACAGGAATACGAGAGACGCCTTAAAATGGAATAAATTACGGATTTGTAGCGTGAAATATGCTTCTATTTCCCATGTGTTTAATCAGAGCAGACCTGAGGCTAAACAAAAGCAGCATTAAGAAGAAAAACATTTGAAAAGAAATTTCTCGAGTAAAAGCAACATGAAGTAATGTATTAGTTACGTTCGTTTTGCTGGTGCTGTTGGAGAAGAACGGAAGGTGGTGTTATCGTTACACATTCGTAACAAATAAAGAATTAAAAAATCATGATTAGTAGAGAAGCTATCACAATTTCCATCATCATGGTCGTCGCCGTTCCATCGTCAACGTCTCCGTCATCGCTAGCGTGACCGCCATCAGCATGGTGCTATTCAAAAAGAACTTGAATGCAGTAAATAGGTTTCCGGATGGCGAGCTGAATTCAATAGAATGATCTGTTTCATCTCAAACTATTGCAAAATTCGGACGGTGTAGTCTGATTGAAATAAATAGATTGTACACAAATAAATAAATAAACACAGACGCAGGGAACGCGCGCATACACATGTGTGCGTGTATATATATATGAAAGAGAGAGAGAGAGAGTCAGGCAGATAGACACACACACATTATTGATGCATATGTATTTTACGTAATATCAAAAAATAATATTGATGCTAGGTGTACACACACACACATACATACACGTCGAAACAAATCTAAGTTTATATATATATATATATAACTGTATATTATGTTGAATTCTGCTTATGCGATTGTGAGTGGAGAAAAATATCGTGCCCATTATTATTGAAATATAGTTATATTTTAGGAGATGTCTGAAAGATAAGCTAAATATGAAGACAAGTTTTATGACGAATATTGTTGAAGATGTTTGAGCTATCGTTTAACCCCGGGTCAATCCAGATTCAACAGATCTGTGATCAAAGATATACCATTTTTATGTATGCTGTCGCTTATTCGGTTTGTCTAGGGGTACATTTTATTTGTGCGTCTCTCGTGTTTAAAAATTGCAGAGATGTAATATCAGGGAGATATTAATGTTATTTCTATTACTTGGTATGACTGCACAAAGGGACGCTTTTCTGAATAATTGGAGATCTTTCATAAATGGCAGGAAGATCAGACAAACTCACTGCAAAAAAATAACTAAAATGTGAAATGTATACCCGTCTTTCACTGAAAATAATTATAATTTCAGCACATGGACAGCAATTCTGAGGAAAGGGGAGATGTCTATTACATGTGAAGATGGGGGTTCTTCACTTATACATATTTTATCGATTATGGCGGTAGCTGTACTGGGAATATAGGGAGAGAAAAGAAACGCAGCGAAGCATTTTGTTTGATGTGTAAGAAAAGCACGCCTTTTCAAAAGTTTGAGAGATGAGAGTATTGTAGACTCCAGTCTAAATGGAGTGTACATCGCCGGGTTGTGAGCTCTGGAGCACATGACATTTCAAAGAGGTGCTATGAAAAGAGGGTGTACAGTACATAGTACATGCAGAAATAGAGCACAATATAGAGTTGGTTCGTATGGAGAATCAGGAGCCACTAATTTTGTATGATTTGCATTATTCAGCGCTCAAAGAAGCATTCGGTCTTTCTATGAATAGGAGGACTGAGCGCAGAATGTGAAGGAGGCGCACATCGTAATGCTGGGTGGAGGGAGAAAATTGCAGTCGTGGCGGAAGCGCACATCGCAGGACTTGGAAAACTGGCGCATTTGGTAGGGCTGTTGAAGTGGGGGCACACAGTGTAGACCTGGGAGAAAAGGTTGGGTGAACGAAAACAATATTGTAAAACTGTGAGAGGTGGGTGAACATTATAGACATTGGGAGAAACGTGATAATACGCTGGACAACTGGCATAAGGCACAAATACTCAGCACTAGTTTTCAATACATGTGGACAATGAAAGCAACATTCTAGTAACAAAATTATTAAAGAAATTAAAACTTTGCCATCACTTGTCTCAGTAAAAGATAGACATATTGGCTTACGTGTTCATCATTCTTCCGTACGGTTAGTACAAAATAATTTGGAAACAAATTTGTGCTGTCTTGCTGACAGTATGTAAGACTATTGTTTGTATTTATTTTATTGATGCTTGAGGTTGTCATGGCGTTGTTAGGAAGAATATTGATTATATATGTAACGATCTTTTATTGGTTTCTCGTGGCATGTAGGTTCAAAGGCTTGACTTAAATTTCCTATTGCATGTTTTATTTAAAAGTAGTCGTTTAATTACTTGATACTGAGATTGGTATTTTTCTATTGTGCGTCATATTGGTCTTTTCTGACTTATTTTTTTCCTAGTTTGCATCAAATTAACTATTTCTGTCGTTACTTCAGATTCTAAGTTATTTTTATCTTTCCTTCAGTGATATACGTTTTTCGAGAAATGTTTTTGTTAATCTCAATTACTACTGTAATTTTGTCAACCATTTCAGAATCTGGTAAACCTTGATTGATTTCTTCTACAGTAATCGAATAATTTCCAGAAATATATCCGAGTTTAACGAAAGTGAATGCATTTGAACGACTAATGTGTTTGTTTATGACTTGTACGTCAAAAGAGTGTGTACCAGTTGGGGTTATACAAAATATACTTAACGGCATTTCGTCTGCCATTAATATCTGAATTAGAATGTTACCCAAGTCGATTGCAACTTTCATCCGTTTGAGATCAATAAAATAATTGCTGGAAACTGGAATCGATGACCCAACCAAAATTGCTGGCCGAAATTTGAAATCGTCATCATTGTCCTAATCAACATCAGCATTATTATTATTTTGGTTTGGCTTAGATTCGAGACTATTTGCTCGACTATCCAACGGGGTGGCATCAATCACCAGTTAAAACTATGCAAAGTGCATTGGGACCAGCGATGTATGACGCCCGATTGTCTGGTTGATCACAAGAGGTCTCCATCTACATCCATTTACAACCAAGTCCTTCATTGTTTGACATATTGGGAAGAATGTGATGTGAATTAGAATTGGCTGCACATTCTAAGATGTCCACATACCTGATATAGCCAAGCATCATAAATTTTTTAATAGTAAATTCTTAGTTTTAAAATGGAATAGTTTCTCCTCTTTTTCTTATTATTTAGAGAAGCCATTCTCAGACAACTACACAACGTATGAAATAGATTTGGCTTCATTTTTAAATTCAGTCACCGGATTTATGTCTGATCTTTCATTGCACCATTCACTGGTTTTGCATTGATAATCTCAGCAAGAAATATCATATCTCATTTCTCTCTTTCTAATTATCGTTCACTCTCCTATCTCTCTCTCTAACCCACTTCCATATATCTAGATAATCGAATGGGCAAGTTGTAGCTAGTTTTTGCTTCTTTTTTTATTATTAACTCCCAAATACTTTAAGGTCACTGTAGTAAAGGTTATTGGAAGGTCGCAAGCATTATCAATTACTTGATGGTCAGTTGAATGTTAACACTATGTCACTCTGTCGGTTCGAATTAAGATAGTATTCAGTTTCTACAATACTTCAACTGCTTTCTTGAAGCAATAAGAAGACTAGCAGAACAGAGGGACAGAAAAAGAGAGAGAGAAAAGATTGTAGGAAAACGTGAGTAATGGAGGGAGAGATTTCTGAAATTTGACTACAGCTTCCTTATAGCTATGATTGACACACTCACACACAAACGTGTGTATATTCATGTACAGAAGCAGACAGATAAATATACATACATATACTTGTGTATAACTGAATATATATGAAATGCGAGTGTGTCCATGTGATTGTGCTTTCACGTGTCTATCTATATACAGACTTTTATAGTCATGTGCACATATATGTCAGCGTACATATTTGTGAATATACCCTTTGTCAAAATGAATATATAGATGTATACACTTATTTATATATATATATAATGATTGCGTTTGTGAAATGGTGTGTTTATGTGGGTTTGAGAAAATGAGTGTGTATAAGCGTACGATTGACATTCGCAGCATCCCGAAAAAAGAACTGAATTGACCAATTTCCCTGCGGATAATATTCTATTGTCATCGCTTCAATCCTTCCGCTGATAGATCAATAATATTTCATAAAAGAAATCCCTCCGGATTTCCATTTCTATACCAACTTATACAATTTGAACTTAGAATTAATAATCAGAGTTTTCTTCTGTATTTTTTCCCCTATCACTATTTTATTTTTAGTACTCTACTGTTAATGTTTTGATATTTTTCTCGTTATAAATTCTCTTGAAATTTTCTAATATTTCTTTTTTGTCACGAATGTTTTTGGTATTTCCAAAGCATAAATAAAACGTGTAATAGACTAAAGGCTGTATCTCATTTTTATTTTCTATGATTATAATTTTGCCCACGATAAATGAATAACAGGCAAACTATTCGGGGTCGGAATGCTCAACTAAATCTCCTGTGTTGACACATGGCTGTTGCAGCACCACTGCTTATACTGGGCGCTATGTGAATGACTATGAACGATTACTAAGGATAAATGGATTTATGCCAAACGATTAAATCAATAGTTTATTTTATAACGTGACCAATACTCAAGAGAAAATACTTTATAAGCCAAATGCCAGTGGAGTTCACAAATAAATCCAAAACTGACAAATATTTTACTTCTCGTACAAAACCAAAGCCCTTTGGAATTAATAAAGTGAGCCAAGAAGTATTATTCAATTACAATTAAATCTATCAGCAAAGACAGGGAAGTAAACCTTAAAATCTTGATTTACGTTAAGGAAGAAGAGAACTCGTAACGTATTTCCCCATTATTGATCTTCATCGGCGAATTATCAACATTTTCCCAGAGAGGGTTCTATGCGAATGCTTCGCAACATGAATTACTTATTTCTCAAATTTTCAGTATTCTTTCATGCGGATTGAGGAAGCTGAACCAATTTTTTTAAATTATGCTCCAGCCCACCGATAAAAAATTATCTGAAATGCACCAAACAGGAATGATAGTATTTTGAATTTGTTTTCTTTAGTTTTCCAGTACTGTGTTCCAATTAATAAGTACGGTAATATCGATTCTAAAACATACGATTTCAGTCTTACATGAATCAGGCTATTCGGCAATAAAGTAACACTTCATACTCTCTTTTTCAGAGTCCCAGTCAGGCTCCGTTTCTGCGAGAAAAATACACCCGTCACTATGTTGGATATGGCCGACCATTACGCACCGTCACCCCGGATAGAACTCCAGAGACTACGTAATTGCACACATGACACAACACGCAAAATTATCAAACACTCTGATGTGATTATCCCTATTTATGTTAGTAATAGGGCGCACATGTGGTTGTGCTCGCGTGTGTGTGTGCCTGTGATATTTGTCAAAGATATAAATATGCAGTTTTAGGAATAGAAAACAAATAACATCTGTCAAGCACCGATAAACCACTTTGTCCTGTTTAAAAAAGAATTATTGGTTTTAATACGAACTGTTATTTTCAATATTGCTATTTTAAGTATTACATTTTGTGAAAATATATGGCCATATAATGTGTAAATAAATATACAAATGGAATAGAAGCAATGGTTTTTTTTTTTTTTCACCTGCCTCAACCAATTAATACAACTCCATTCATTCACTGCATGCACCAGTTCGTTTATAAATATATATTCCTATGTAACTTGTTTCGTTTCTCTCTGCTTCTACAAGACAGTGTGTTCAAATATACGAAGCTACCTACATCATAAGGTGATTTACTCTTTCTTTCTTTTTTTTGTGGGTCCGGCGTCACTTCGCCTACATATTGTATCATCATGCAGTGTAAATACTTAATTACACGCATGAATACAATGTCAAATTAAATTCAAGTGCAATTTGATATAATGCAAGAAGAAAAATTCTATCGCTTCTTAAACAAGAATCTATTTCTCTTGAAATCTTACATTTTTCTTTCTCCAAATTCACAAATGCACACACGTACAGCACTCACACAAACAATATGTGCGCGTGTGTATGATTTATATATATATATATATATATATACAAAAAGGCAAATGTGTGTGAGAATTTATTTTCGTAGTGAATATATGCAGCCACAAAATATTTGAGGGAGAACAAGGGAGGGTTCGAATAGTAGTATAAAGACATCGAAAAAGGCATGCACACATACAAAAAGAAAGAATGATAAAGAGATGGGAGAGAAAATATGATATGCAGTATGGTTTAAAGTAATGAATAAAGTATTGGCTAGACATAACCCATGCGTGATAAGCTGAGTTATTTAACTTAACAGACATCTGGAGCCAGATATTTAACTACTTTGCATATGATTGACTTCACTCTTCAGGAATTATTTTTTCCGAAGTCAGCTATAATAACGTACAAAGAGCACGAAAACAACATCCATCATGTAACATACACACACACACAGACATATATATATATATAACTTCAAAGCTGAAACACACATACAAAATATATGTATTTAAAATAAGAATATATAAAAAAAAAATGAAAACTAAACATTTTTCATACATCAAGTTGAAAGTCGCCATCGCACGAAAAATCCAAACAACTCTTTTATAAAAATTAAACCAACAGACAAGCAGCCGTTAAAGAAACAGAAGAAAGCGATGCGAATTATATTCATACACTTATGCCTACACACGCATTTATTCATATATATGTGAATAAATTTTTATATATATATATAAAGACAGAGAGAGAGATAGGTATATATATATAAATATTCAGATGTGTATATATATCTGAATAGACTTTCATTACATATAAAAAGTACATATGAAAGCCCGCTCATATACACAGACACTATGTGTATATATAAGTAATACACGTATCTATTTTTTATGCGCATATACATTAATGGTATTTTAGTATTTCATTGAAGCTAATTGAGATAGAGCAAAACAAAATATTGGGCTATCAAATTCGGCTATAAAAATCCAAGTGTTAAACAGATTAGTGCGTTTGTATGGATGTTGCCACGCAATCGTTTGAATCAATTGTGAGCGATCTGAACGTCTTCTCTAATAAAATTTCTTGAATACTAATCAATGAAGACACGATTCTTGATGGTATTCTATCTCCAGATGAATATTGATAAACGTGAGGGTGTATACATACATTGATATGCGTGTGCGTATATTAGTGTGTATTCCTCAGTACTTTTTTCACATTTATGTCCACATATAGAATTTGAAATAAACCTATGTGTATCGTACATAAAATTTGACACTACAAAACCATGTGCGTGAGGTCATTCTGGAGCAGCACCCTGGATACTGTCATGTAGCAAATTGACCCTAGGACTTATTCTATCGGTCTATTTTGCCGAACCGCTAGATTATGTGATGGTCGGAGGGACCAACACATACATACATATATATATATATACGACGGGCTTCTTTCAGTTTCCATCTACCAAAAGAAAACAATTTCTATGCCAAATATATTGATATTAGACTTTAAATCGTCAATAACCACATATAATTCATCACTATAAGCACGCGACTCGAAGAAAGCTAACAGGAATTTCTTAAAAAAATCCATTATTACCAAATGGGTCCCATTTTTGAGTTTATTCATAAAGACTTTTCTCTGCAGCGGTAAATACGTTAAGAAATAAATGAAACACTTCCTTGCGCTTAGTTAAAAAGCAAACGCAAATTCATGACTACACTTAAGTACATACACATACATACATGTGTGTGCATATATAAACATCTACTTTACTATATAAATTACTGTAACGATATGTATTACTATTTTCTAACAATTTTGCGTTTAACCATTTCAGAGGGACTGCCTGATTGTTTCAAGAATTATGAAGAATATATTTCGACGCCTATTGACCTTCAGAACAAATTCTATTAATGTACTATTTCTCAAACAAATTCATGTGTAATATTAAACGTGTAACAATTCTACAGGTTGGAGTTCTTTATTATTATTCACAATACTCTTGTTCTCATCCAACCCAAAATATACTTCATATACGAAATACTGTGCGTGTATGTGTTTCAGGAATGAAATATTTGTCAGGTAAGTCCTGAAATAGAGCCAGGTTGAAATACGGTGGCGAAGCTTGAGAGTCATAAACTATGCACACCTTACTCTATTCGCTAATGCATAGGTTTATCTATCTGTCTACTTTATATTTGTGCGCGTCTGCGTTCTGTGATATCTCATGCAGCCAATGAATGCAACGCTAATGGATGTTAGATCTGAATAAATAAGAGAACGGCCTCAGTTATTCATTAATGAAAATTCGATTTGCAGAAACGATATTCGGTGTTATTTAATAGCTTAGAGCAGCAATAACAAAAACCAAGAAATCAACACTAATAACAATAATTCATTTAGATTGGAACAGAGCCAAAAAATACAAATGTTTAGCTGAGTGGATGTTCGTAGTCAATTTAATCGATATTCAATACATGACTGGAATTCTTTAGTAAATCCCCAGGGATTTTATAAAATCTTGACCCCCCAACAACGATTTGATCTCAGATATTAAACTGGTTTGTAACTAAATGCGTTACGGAGAAATTACTCTGCCCCTCTTTCTTTCCCATTATTCCGACCCCACTCCTTAATGTACTAATAATAAGCCACCCAGGGCGCTTCTATGCGGCTGGACGGCATCTTAAACATAGTAGTTACTTATTCCTCAAAAATAAGCCCTGCTTCTGGAATAATGGAATGAAAGATGGGATTACATAACCCTTCCCTTGCCTCGTACCAAATTTGGATTAACAGAGATCTAATGTTAATCTACAACTGCATGAAAAACAGTAAAATTAATCGGCAACAAAAATAATCGTTGCAAATAATAGATATAATGCCAGGAATCATACGATTCCATCGACCACTGTATTCGATTGACCTTGTGAGTATAATAGGAAAAGCAAACAATATCAGGGCTTGAACTCAAAGTTAATGTGTCAAGTGAAATCGCGCAAAGTAGTTTTTTTCGGACGCTCTAATGATCAGGCCAGCTTCCCATCTAAATAATAATCAATATGAGAGGAAATTAGTGAAAGGGATTAATCGTATTCATTGGATACTTCACTGTTCAGTTACTGAATGCAGAAACATTAAAGGGCGAGACAGCACTTTCCAGGATTTGATCACAGAACGTAATGAGCAGAAAGTGGATATCACAAGCTATTTATCTTATGCTACAGCGAAACTACAGACGCATGGATAATGTTGCAAAACCTCGAAGCTGCTTTCATGATGTAGGAAGAGAACCTTATATCGCCAACCTCCAAATTATTCAGAATCTTTCAATTAAAACCTTTTACTTCATTCAATCACTTGCCTAGGGCCCATGATGTCGCATCGCTTTTTAGTCGAAGATAACGATCTTTGGACTTATACTTTCTAAGCCTGGTTCTTATTCTATCGGCCTTTACTGCCGAAATACTATGGACACATAAACACACCAGCATTGGTTCTCGAACGATGTGGGGAAGGACAAACACAGAGAGAAAGAAAGACATACACGCCTGCTCCTATATATA
>JAOPJW010004386.1:19637103-19648924 GCA_027122535.1 Octopus maya
ATAATACCTTTTTGCTTGACAACCTATATTGACGTAATTTAAAGAAACTTGTAACATTTAACGCATAAAAATTTCTTTGGTAAGTTTTAAATTATTCAAATTTTATTTTAGCGAAACTTATTTGTCAACTTTAATTAAACATAACAATCATCGCAGACGTTCCCTCCGTGACCATTTCGTTTACATATTATCATTGTTATTGTTTTGTTTTTCAGAGCGATTGTTTTCATTCCTATTTTAATATTCCTGATTTTCATTCAACAGGAATTACGATCATAAAAGACTTTTTTTTTTCATTTTTGCCCCTTAATCCCCTGTTGTTTTCCTTCCCCGTGATAGCTGTTCCCGAGATTCCACCTTTTCAGGTATGACATCTCGGATTATATTAACCAACTCGTCTTCCTTCCTATTTTAGAGACCCTAAGTTGTAAGTTGGTGCCTTGAAGAATTTTCGCTGCTATTTCTAGCAAATTCATCCATCACATTATATGTTTGTCCTTTGTCTCTTTTGAAGTGAAAATATATAAAATATTGTATCACTAATTATTCTGACAACCCAATCAGTAACGTTCAGCTTTCATTTACCGTGTAAAATTCTCTGAGAGCTGATTTTTGAAAAAAAATATATTTTGCTCCATCGCAGAATATCCGAGTAAAGTAAGGAAATCCGAATGAACTTACTGTATTCGGTGCTCAGGTGCACCACGACTCATCAGAAAAAGGGACCCAAAGTGCATGAACAGTTCGGAGAATATGCACAGGAAGTAAACAGGGAAAAAGTCTAAAAAGAAAAGAAATAGGGGTGGTGGCATCAGGTGCACTTTTGGCGAATTTCAGGAACCATGAAAGTTTTGAAAGACGTCACGAGAGTTAATAACTGATGCAAAGAGTTTACCAGAACATTCTCTGTTACTTATTGTTATCATCATTATTATTATCATTATCGTTATTATTATTATTATTATTTCTACAGTTCTGTTGGATGAAGAACTCTTGAAAATGTCTTTGAACAAATTCATGCATCCCCGGAATCTATACAAAAAACGCAAACCTAACTTCAAAGAATTAGCCTTGAAATATCCAGAATTTCGAAGCTATTTGGAACAGAATCTTTCTGGTAAACTAGTTCTTGATTTCAAGAATCCTGCAGCTCTTCGCTTGCTCAGTACCATTCTGTTGAAGGAAGATTTTGGGCTGGAAGTCGACATCCCTTCCAATCGTTTGGTGCCAACCATTCCACTTCGGCTCAACTACATTCACTGGATTGAAGATCTCATTGTCTCTCATCAGTCCTCTGTTCCCATCCAAGGGATTGATATTGGTAAGTGTGTATCCATAGTTATATCTGTACATAGGTATGTATCTATGTGTGTATAGGTGTATCTGTGTTTCTATATGTGTATGGGTTTTGTGTAACGGTATGGGTCTGTTGTGTGTATGTGTGCATCTGCTTTTTTACCTGTGCATGTGCATGCATACCTTTGTGTATAACCATGTATCTATGAGTATGTTATGTCAAACATGTCAGCTGAGGAAGTCCTAATTTCACATCCAACCCCACCATGAGTTCAGTAGGGGTGGTCGGAATTTGTGGAAGGCTGCTTCTGTTGCAAACTGTTTCAGCATAAATGATGAAAATAGATATGAAACTAATAGGGAGATGGAGGTACAGCCACAGGGGCCCATGGTGGTAATTAGTTGGAGGATAGGGGTCAGATATGGTTGAGCCCTCAAGTTGTGATTAGGGTTCCTTAGTTTGAGGGTTTGGAACCTGAAGGATGAGATTAGATTATTCAGAGAGAGAGACAGACAGACAAACAGATGCACACATATGCTCAAGCTTATAATGAAGGCCAATTAGTCCTTGAAATGGCATTAAGTTAGAACAGGGTGTGGTAGACAGAAGTACTACATCACATGACACTGTTTAGCAACCATCAGGGGACAATAGATGTTGCTGTTTAACCCTAGGTTAACCTTGATCAAAGCAGTCCTGTAATGAGATGTGTTCCAACCATGACCATCCTGTTGTTTTTTTTTTATATCATGGACTAAATTTTTCAGTGTGTCTTTCTTTATTTAAGACTGCTTTGAATGAGATTTGGTTGTTATTTCTGGCATGGCCTTTTTTCATTGGCTCCAGCAGTGAGGGTCGTGGGTGGCAGTTTATATATGACAGGGGAAGTTAACTTTGGTTATTCCTCTGCTCCTTGGAGTTGGAACAACTAACATTTGCTTTGATTCTTCAGAATATCTGCTTTTGGGAACTGAGAAAGAGGAAACAGTGGTTCCATTCCTCACTAGTGTTTCCTCTTGAAATCCTTTCGTATTTCTCTTGAAATAATCTGGTTTTGTCATATTAACCCTTTTGATGCAAAGACACTTGAGACCAATCTTGGTTCTTTTATACAAATTCTGTTTTTAAAGGGATCTAAATTTTGTGTTTATTTATGGTGTTTTCAAAATTAATTCAAACAAAAACTATGTCTTTGAACAGAAATTCAGTAACAAAGAGGTTAAGCTGATGTTTAAACGTAAATTAATATGAAATTTTAATGAAAGGTTTTAATCTGAAGCACTTTAAAACAGTTTTTATCATAAAACCAGAGATTTGCAGACAGTTTGGCATTAAAAGGTGAGAATTATCATGAAATGAATACAAAACGGATTCTCTTTTCACAGGTACCGGATCCTGTTGCATCTATCCTTTACTGGGCCATAAGCTCAATGGCTGGAAGTTCTTAGCCACAGAACTGGATGAAGAAAGTAAAGCCAAAGCAATAGAAAATGTAGAAAAGAACAACTTTCAAGACTCCATAACAAGTAAATGCCTTTTTTTTCTTTTTTTTTTTCACAATTCCTGCATTTAAAAAATTTTATATCATCATCATCTTCATCTTCAGTCCATGTTTCATACTGACACAGGCTGGATAGTTTAACAGGACTGGGTATATCCAAGGACTGCATCAAGTGTCTGCTTTGTACAACTGGATGCCCTTCTTTATAGCCAACCATTTTACAGTCAACTCGGTGCTTCCTAATGCCAACCACTCTGAGAGTGTAGTGGGTGCTTTTTATGTGCCACTAGCACAGGAGCCAGTCAGGCGGCACTGGCATTGACCATGTTCAGATGGTGCTTTTTACATGCCACCGGCACAGGGGCCAGTCGGTAGAGGACTGGCATTGACAATATTTGGATGGTGCTTTTTACGTGCCACCGGTACAGGGAGCCAGTCAGGCGACACTGGCATCGACCCACATTTGAATGGTGCTTATTACGTGCCACCAGCATGGGTGCCAGTCAGGCGACACTGGCATTGGCCACAACTACAATTTCCATTTTGATTTCAATCTTGATTTGATTTTGATTTTACTCGACTCAATAAGTTGTCTCAAGTGCAGCATATCACTCGATTTTTTTTTAAATTTTTAGTTAAGAAAGTCAGCAAATTGGAGAGTTTGAGATCAGTGGTGGAAGAAACTAATCAGACATTTGATTTCTGCATGTGTAACCCCCCATTCTACAGCAATGAAGAAGAGCCAGTGGTTGCTTCCCCTTTCAACAAACGAGCAGCACCACATGCAGCTGCGACGGCGAGCAGTGTGGAGAGTGTTACGTGGGGTGGGGAATATCAGTTTGTGAATCAGTTGATCCAGGACAGCCTGGTGCTGCGCAACAGAGTCAGGTAAGTTACATCCTCCTGCAGTGACAGGAGTGTCTGTGTTAACGTCTGTGTGTTTTGTGAAAGGCTGACAGAAGCTGACAGAATCATTGCTATCCTGGAGAGAGCAATACAACTGATTCCCTTCGTTGTCAAGAAAGAAGAAATATCTCTCCAACAACAAATCTACCCCTTTTCTTCCTTCTCTCATATATTTACATCTCAACACCTCACTTGGAGCATCCATCTTATTTCCAAGTCTTCTTTTCAGGCAAAGAGACCTCTTTTGTCCTGCAGGTTTCAAGGCAGACTCGGTTCTGGTGCTAGTAGACCATGTTTGAGGTTAGGAAAATGGCATCCAGCCATAGAAACCCTTCTAAAACGGAGAAACTAGAGCAAGGCTTGCTCTGTCTTACCTTTTCACCCTGTCTCACTGTCCAACCCATGCTAGCATGGAAAGCAGACATAAATACTAAAGAATATATTTCTTTGTCTTCATGAACTTACTTTGAGGCAGGTATCACAGTATCAGGACAGATAAGGGGACATGGGATTTAGAGCAGAGGCACTGTGCCATAGACTTGACCAAATAATAGCTGCCTAGAAAGAGTAATCATGTCTTACTTATGTTTTTTCAGAAATCATTTTTAGTGAAGAAAATTTGATAAAAACTGGGCAGTTTTGCATAAAACACAAAATGGATTTTTTGTTTTAATTATTATCGTCTGTTATGTATAATATTTTGTTAATTAATGTAATTAATAGTGGTAATTAGTATTTTGTTTTGTCTCATAGGATTTATACGAGTATGGTTGGCAAAAAGCAGAACATGTTAGCCCTGAAGTACGAGTTGAAGAATTTGAAGGTATTTGTTGTTATTTTGGTTCTTTTTTTTATCTCCAACAAATTGTATTTTTCATAATCATTCTTTTGTCTTCTTTTCTATGCTTGAGTGGGGTTTTTTTTTTTTTTGAAGCAGATTATTTACAGCTGGATACCCTTCCTGTCTCCAACCTTTACCTGATTCCAAGCAAAGTAATGTTTCTCTTTAGTCAGACATGTTTTTGACAGACATTCATTTACAACAATTCTCTGATGTCAAACAAGGAGACACAAATACATTCTCAAATCTCAACTCTCATACATCTATACATATAGATGACAAGGCTTTGGTTGGCCTAGGGCTATAATAGAAGACACTTCCCAAGGTGCCATGGGAACTGAACCTGAAGCCATGTGGTTGAGAAGCAAGCTTCTTAAGCACACAGCCATGCTTGCACCTCACATTAGTGGAACTCAAATAATGTCAATTTGCTTCAAGCTTGGATTTAGATTATTGACAACATTTGGGATTAAAGAATGTTTTCTGCTAGAATGGTATCTACCCTGGGTCAGTTCATTCAACCAGCAAAAAGGAATAATCTCATGATGGACCAGTCCAGTGTTGGGGGAACATATATACCACAGAATCTGGGAAACCAGCCTTATGAGCCCTTTTATTTTTTTTTACTTGAATGCTCAAGATCATTTAAAGGGTTCATTGACCCCTTAGGTATACTTAGCAGTGTTTTGTCCATTTTAACGTTTTGAGTTCAAATATTGCAAAGGCCAGTTTTACCTTTCATCCATTCAGGGTCAATCTAATCAACTATCCTCCTCCTGCCAAATTCCAGCCCCTATGCCTTCAGTAGAAACGATTATTATTATTATTATTATCGTTGTTATTATTATTTGTTGTTGTTGTTGTTAGTGAGGTGAGGTGGCAGAATCGTTAACGTGGAAAACAAAATATTTCTTCCAGCTTCACATTCTGAGTTCAAGTTTGACTTAGCCTTTCATCTTTCAGGGTCAACAAAGTACCAGTCAGGTACTGGAGGCAACAACAGGGTTCCCCTGCTCCTTCCCTTCAAATCTGCTGACCTTTTTTGCCTTTCTGTTTTCCCTTTAGGTTCCGGTCTTCTCAAGCACAGAATTCTGTCAGGGCAAAACAATGAGGTGGGGCCTGGGCTGGAGCTTTGACGAGAGCGTCTCTTTTACCGTGAGTATCACTCGTCTTGTGTGAGTGAGCGTCTGAGTGTGACTTGTGCTGTTATGGTTGATGTTGCTAGTGAAATGTTTACCCAAACAAATTAGCTCTCACCAGGAATTTTTTCTTAGTGTATATTGGACTCTTTTGCCAAAATGCTAAGTAACATGGACATAAACAAACCAACACTGGTAGGAAGCATAAACACAAATACATACCCCTACACACACACACATATATAAGCATGTACATATATGGTGGGCTTCCACACAGTTTCTGTCTACCAAATTCATTTACACGGCATTTGTCAACCTAGGGTTATAGTAGAAGACATTAGCTCAAGGTACCATGCTCTGGGATTGAACCTGAAGCCATGTGGTTGCAAAGCCAGCATCTTAATCGCACAGCCAGTCCTGCATCAGACCGTTGTGCAATTGATGTCCTTTAAATTGTGATTTTGCGTCACAGTTGGGTTCATAAGCCCTTGTCATGGTTGTGTGGTCAAGAGGTTTGCACCTGTGGGATTTTGGGTTCAATCCCACTGCACAGCATCTTGGACAAGTGTCTTCTACTGTTGCCTCAAGCCAACCAGTGCCTTGTGTGTGAAGTTGGTAGATGGAGACTGTGTTGAAGCCCATCATATATCTGTGTGTGTGTGTTTGTGCTTACCTCCTCCACTCTGCATCACTTAACTGGTGTTGGTTTGTTTACATCCCCTTAATTAGCAGTTTGGCAAAAGAGACCAATAGAATTATTTGCTACTACCACCGAGATCTGCACCCTCAGTCGGCCTTCATGTTTTTTTTTTCTTTCTCTTTCAGAAATCTTATTTCAAAGCTGAAAAGAAAAAAGAGAAAATGCCCCTAGCACTTTGTATTCCAACTGAAATAGCCATTGACTTTCTCACATTATGCATTCACATCAAAGAACTTTTGCAGGAACTGAAGGTATTATTTTTTTCTTTATTAGTTGTTGCTGTGTGGTTAAGAGACTTGCCTCCCAAGCATGTCGTTTTGGGTTCAGTCCTGCTGTACAGCACCTTGGGCAAGTGTCTTTACTATAGGCCTTGGCTTGGTTTTTATGGCTGGATGCTTTTTACATTCCACTGGTGCAGATGTATTTACATAGCACTAGCGTGAGTGCATTTTATGTGGCACCGGCACCTGCAAGACAAATACCTCTCAGCTGGGGGAGGGAGGGATCCAGACTGGTGGCCACAAGAATTTCAAGTTCCCCTTTGTAATTTATTCAGAAAACCAATGCTGTTCCTGTTTCTATTGATTTCTATTTCTTTTCCTCGTAAATATACAGGCTTAGGTCAACACAACCATAAAGTAATACAAAAAACAGATTTGATTGATTTTATAAACAATGGCAATGTTTGAATATGTAAAATGAATGTAATTTTTATGACAAGAGGGTGCTGAAATGTTGCTGGCTTTTAAGGGTTTTGTGAAAGGCCTGGTTTTTTACAGGGTTATGAAAAACTGAAGGACTGCTGCAATAAATGTGTGAATCTGAGAGGTGGGGATCATGTTGAATAAGATCGTAATCTACTGATCCTCCTGTATTTTCTTTTATCTAAAGACAGGAACTTTTCACCCCCCCCCCCTTGTGTATAGATAATGTACAAAAACAATATATTAGAACTGAAGTACATTTAAGTCTTACAAAGTCTTACTGTCAGTTAAATATGAATGTAAACACATTCTTTCTCTACTATTAGAGTGTGTAAAAAAGAAACCTCTCTCACCTTGTTTTTTTTTTTTTTTTTCTGCATATCAGTTGCATAAAAAGAATGCATTTACATTATTATTTGACCCACAGGCAGGCTTTGCTCTGTCTAAATTTATTCCAGTTCTGCTTAAGTCGTATTTCACTTGAAAATAGATATCATACATAGTTTATTCTGTATAATATTTGAAGCTAATTAAATTGACAAAATGTTTAATTAATTGGCAAAGCAGAAATGATTCTGACCCCATCAACTGCAGCCTCAGTCCATGTAGCTGTAAATAGGTGAGTGGAGCTCTCATGGAGAGCAACATGTACTTAACCTGTTTGTTTCATTTTTTATTGAATCCCTTGTCTCACTTTCTTTTCTCTTTTTCTTTCAGATAAACTATGTTGAGACAAAAAGCAACAAATGGATTTTAATCATGAGCCTTTTTGCAACAGAGAACACTTGGTCTCATCAAAGACGGCAGCGCCGACAAAGACTGCGGGAAGAAGAAAGGAAACTTGCACTTGTCAAAGACTGTGAAAAGGCAACCACTGCTTCCAACCCAACCATTACCTCTACTTCCTCTTCTTCCAACCCAACCATTACCTCTACTTCCTCTTCTTCCAACCCAACCATTACCTCTACTTCCTCTTCTTCTTCTTCTTCTTCTACCTCTGTCAACTCTGACAGCAAAGTTTGTCGGTCGGGCTTGTCAACTGAATCAGTTGATGACAGTGGATGTTGTACAAGTGACTCTTGTGGCACTGGTAAAGAACCTGTATCCAAAGAGGCTGAAGATGCTGCAGTTGGATCCATTGTTGAAGAGGAAGCTGCTGCTTCTTCTTTATCAATTGAAACCATGACAGCAACATCTTCTGCTAAAAGGAAGAGAGAATTGGAAAGTTATAAAGAGGATGAAGATGGGGAGACGAGTGCAGCATCCAGTCCCAAAAGGGGTAGAAGAGAAGAGTTGGGGGTGAGTGGGGGTCAAGAGACTGAGTGTACAAGTAAAGGGGGTGGAGAGAAAGAGGGGTACACTGAAAAAAGGGACGGTTGCAGCAATGCAGCAGATGTTGCTGGTTGCAGTTTGTCAGAGGGAAGTGAAGCTAAGAAAGATCATCTCTTTCAGTGCAGCATGTTTGTGAAGAGGAAACTCACCTACATGCAGCTGGAGCTGGCATTGGTTGAAGGGGACAACAGGGAAATGCTTCATCAGTTATTACAGTTTTTTAGAAATAAACTGTTGCCATGACAACGAGGTATTTTTGTTGTTATTTTATTGATTTATTTGATATGTTTTTCTCTTTCATTCTCGTTTGCTTAATTAGTAGAAACCAGTTTCATTCCGATTCCTGAATAATTGAGAGTCAAAAAAAAACAGGACAATCAACGTGGAGACAACTATTCAAATAAATGGGTGCAGGCTGGTCAGAGTGTCCACTTCACACCCTTGTGGTACTGGGTTCAATCCCAAAGCACGATCCCTTGGCTAAGTGTTTTTCTATGATAGATATTGGTTGAAAATTACTTTGTCAATAGAATTTGGTTAAGAAGCTTGCATCCCAACCCCGTGGTCTTGTGTTCAGTCCCACTGCCCAGCACCTTTGATCGGTATGTTCTACTATAGCTCCAGACTGACCAAAGCCTTGTCTTTTGCTTGTGGGAAACCTGGTTGAAGCCCCCTATCACTGAACTTCTTGCATGTAACACATCATCTCTTTTCAAGCATCTCAACAATCTCACCAGACCAACTTTGAGGGAAGCAGAAACTAACATGAAGACGGGGAACTGTCGCTTTCAGCATCTGAAAAGAAGGTTGTAATGAACATTGGCCAACCAACATGTTAGCAGTTGTCCTTGCATATAATCCACCATCATTTATACTCCCTCCTCTGGATGTGGGTGTTATCCTAGCATTAGTATAAATACAAGTGAGTACATACATTCGCTAACTGGTTACCCACCAAAATGCCTGTAGCCTGAGTTTCAGTTCACCCCTCAGCTCTAGCATCTTGAATTATCAAAGATATTTGAATAAATTTTAGTATATTAATTGAAAATTATTCACAAAAATGATTATCTTCATATTTTATAAAGAGTCTTGTGTGCAATATTATTAAAACGAAGGTTTTGTGTCCCAAATCCAGTCCAAGGGAGGTCACTCCTAAAAAAAAATTCTTGCGGAAATTATGTTGCTTGAACAGGTTTTTCTTTTTTATTTCAGTGAAAAAAAGTTCCTTGTTCGACACACGTTGGAAGTGTCTGAACATAGAGAAAAACAATGACGAGGACTACATCACATGAGCTGTTAGAGTAAACAGAGAAAGCGAGAAGTTTAAGCTGGATGAATTAACGCCAGATGTGTTCATATGCCTGACTTTTTATACTAGGGACTATCGAAAAAGAAGTAGAAGTTTGGAACTAGAATTCTTGCAAAGCTGGAAGAAGACGAGGATGTAAGTGCACAGCAAGAGCATGGAGAATGTGAAAGGATTGTCACATTGAGACAGGATACAGAGGAAATTGAATGTAAAGATTGTTTGCAAGTAAAGCAAAATGAGGAGGAAATTTGTGAAGGTAAAAATCAGAAATACAAAAATGAAACTAGACACTGGAAGTGATATCACCATTATAAACAAAAAAAAAAAAAACTCAGAAATATGTCATTAAGGTGAAAATAATTGCAAAAAGTAGCACATGATGTTATGAAGAAAACATTTTTACAGTGAATTCATATGTAACATTTTGAAGTGAAATGAAAAAAAGGCAAAGATTAAAAGGGATTAAAAGGGATTCACTTAATCTGACACAGAATGGATGGGACTCTTCAAACTATGGAATAAGTGTTTTGTGTGGAAATATAGTCGGTTCAGTCAAAGGTTCGAATGCAGTTGAGGGACCAAAACAAAAGTGGAAGACCTGTATGTAAGCCAAAATGAAATAATTGTCCATGATAAAAAGTAAACATTGTTCAAAAGTAGATGTTGTTCCATGGTCGAGACTAAACATCGATTTCGCTGGTCCTTGAAATGGTTTCTTACTATTTAGTGGTAGTTGATAGTTTTTTTGAAATGGCCTGGAATTTGCAAGTGTAAAAAAAATAACCTCAACTGTGATAAACTTTTTTACACAAAATGTTTGCAAGATTTGACATCCCAGACAAGATAGAGACTGACATGGATGGAGAGCTGAGTTGAGAAGATGTATTGGTTAAAAAGTAGAAAAGGCATACGAAAGAGACAGAGGAACCAACTGAAAAAGAGATTTATGGAAAGTGAACCAAAGAAGTTGGAGGAACCAATGAAATGGTTGTACGATATGTTCCGAGTACCAATGCCACAGCAGCGGATTGAATCCAGGTATACAAATGAGAAGAAAAGAAAATGCAGAGTTCCTGAAAATAGATGCCAAGCACAAAAAAAGAAAAAAATATTAAATTGTATGAAAAAAAAGGGAGGTGGAGTGAATAAAAAAAATTTCCTAAGGAAAACTTAAAAAGGGAGAAGTTGTAGGGAATTAATAATAATGATATACCCCTCCCCCGTGACAAATGGAATAATCTTGTCACTGTAAATGAAGAGAAGTACGTGAAGTAGTGGAGTACGCAGTAGGGGGGGTCAGTGATTGTCACGTCTTTACTGGTTTTAATAAGTATATTGTATACTAAAGTGGACGTTATAACAATCCAACATTTTAAAGATTAAACAAACAGCAAATGGTTTGAAGTGTTAATGGTAGTTATGAGAAAGAAACCGGAGCATGCCCATAGCTTTTCAGACATTTGGATGATACAGTAAGATATAAATGAACTCATTTAATACAATATGTAGTTTGAATTTCAATGGTCAGTGGTCAGAGAGAAAACAAAGGAAAAGAAGAGAAATAAGTCTCTTCCTCCTCATCATCATTTAACGTCCACTTTTCCATGCTTGCATGGGTCAGATGGATGTTGTTGTAGATTTTCTACAGCTGGATATTCTTCGTGTCACCAACTTTTTTAACTGTCTCCAACGAAGGTAAATATTTCCCTTGGCCACAGATGCTTTCCATGGAAGACTGGAAACAGACAACATCACTCGTACGACAGTCATGGTTGTTTATGACTATCATATGATATGTAGACAAGATGTATGGACATACAGACTCACACATGACAAGCTTCTTTTAGTTTCTATTTCTCAAATCCACTCACAAGGTTTTGATCAGCTTGGGGGGCCATAGTAAAAGACATTTGCTGAAGGTGTCAGACAACCACAGTGGTATAAAGGAGACATTATGATTATTAATATTATTATTATTAATATTATCTGTAAGTTCAAAGGAACCAAATATATTTCAGTTCGGAGAAACCAGGATTCCTGAAAGACCAAGGCAGTTACCTTGGTTTCTGCAATGACTCACAGAGTATTA
>JAOPJW010004386.1:19771512-19782561 GCA_027122535.1 Octopus maya
GCATATGTGTGTGTGTGTATACATTTATACATATGTATCTATGTATGAATATGTCATCATCATTATCATCATCGTTTAACATTTGCCTTCCATGCTGGCATCGGTTGGACATATGTGTGTGTGTTTATGCGTGAGTGCATGTGTACATTGATATTTCTCTTCCTTTGTTTCTTCTTTCTTTTTTGTCAGTCTGCACTACAACCAGACAAACTTCATGAACGCACCAACCTTTCTTAACTTCCAGCCCCCTGCCAACCTTTGGCCTACCAAGCAGACTGTCTAGTCTACCTCATAAATTATGCATTACCAGTAGAGTTTTTTTGATATCCATACTCTGTGAAGTATATTTCCTTATTTTTTTTCTTAGTTTTGATCAATTACATATCCATGTTAATGAAACAAGAGCAAAAAGTAATTGAAAAGAAATGCCACAGCTTCTATTAAAATAGAAAAAAAAAACATTGTAATTCATGGAGGTGGTGGTAATGACGATGATGGTGATGAGACTGGTGGTGGTGGAGGAGGTAGTGGTAGTGATAATGATGATGATGATGATGATGATGATGATGATGATCTAATAATATTGAGCCATTTATAATGGTGATACTTTTGTCGGAGGTACTTCAGAAATATTCTGCTTGTATTGGTTGCAGTGATGTGATGATTATGGTTTTTGCCACTGGTATTACTGGTATGACATAGTGACAAAGTTCTAGTAGCAGGAGCTTTAGTGTTCAGGATGTAGTGGAGTTGTTTTACTTCAAATCCAGACATGACCATGCCATCTTGTTTATTACCTCCGTCTTAGTGAAAGCAGAGGTATTCTTTTCGGTCGTGTTTGTTTGTTTGTCTGTGGACAAGATATCTCAAGAACCGCTGGATGGATAAAATAAAATCCTTCTTTGACTAGGAACCTTTTTCTCCCAAAGTTTTTTTATTTTTACATTTATTTATTTATTTATTTATTTTTAGCCAAAAACCCCCATTTTCGGATACGGAGATTCCGGAAAATTGCCAAAACTCGGCATTTTGAAATTCCATCCTCCCCCCCCCCACACACACACACTCCAATTTATTAATTTTTCACTTTTTACCCTAACACTAATCGTAATACAAAAATTTTTGTAAATTTTTTTTCAGAATCATAATCTCCGTATTTTTCTGCATATTAAAAAAAAAAAAAAGAAATTCTGAAAAAAGTTTAAAATGAAGAAATTAGGAGGAGGGGTAATTTCAAAATGCCGGTTTTTGCCAATTTTTATGCAGATTCGTATTCTCCGTCGCCGAAAACGGAGGTTTGTATTGAAAAATAGGGGTGTTGAGGGGGGCGGGTGTACAAAAGGAAGTCTTGTCCAGTTTTGTGGCTTCCTTACAGTATTCTGAACCAATACTGCTTCTGTTATTAATAATGTCTATCTAATGTCTAAGCAAGAATTTAAAAAGAAAAAAATGTCGGAAAACAATTATATTATACTCTAAAGATGAGATTATGACCATGTTCCCGATATGGCGACATATGCGATGAGAAAATAAAATACAGTGAAAGTTGTTTATTGCAATCGCTTTGGCTGAGCCTCTTCGACGATAACATTAAACAAAAGATGTAAGTTTAATATTGTGAATTCTTCATTTTGACACCCAGTCCAGAACATTGTCTGCGATTATAATAAACGGTAAATATGTCTTGTAAGCGGTATAAAATTCCCCCATTGTGAGCAATAAAATCACTGTAGAACCGACATGGATTTTGATGAGTTGCAGTGAGAAACCAGAAAACGAGAGAGCAACGATCGGAAGTAAGATGCGATGGAACAGGATTCTCATCCATGGAACACGTTTCTCTTTGAAGCGCTTCCAACTGCTGAAAGCCCTGAGAAGCTCGCTGCTGATTGGTGGCAATTTTGGCAGAATCGTTTGCGCGTTTGGTATTTGTTTCGGCTTTTACGTTCTCAGTTCAAATCCAGTTGAGGTCATTTTTGCTTTTCCTCCTTCCGAGGTTGATAAAATAAGATATTAGTCGAGAACTGGGATCGATGTGATCGACTGTTCTTTGCCTCCAAATTTGAGGCCTCATCTCTTTGCAAAGACATCAACTTTCAAATATTCAAGTCATGAATTGTTTATAAATAACATCCATAGACACACATACATATTATCGACACCATCCACACACACACACACACACACACACAATCAGACGACCATCTATAGATCTATACAGACGGAGTCTCTTTTCAGTCAGGAACAAACGAATAGGACAATTCTTTGGGAGATAGATACGCCATCAAAAGACTTCAATGCGGTAATAGTTCTTCATTGAACAATGAAAGTTTCCGTTATTTTTATCTTTCTCTTTACAAGTAAGTAAATCAAAGACTTCCATTTGCTTGTTTGAAAATGTCGTTAGGGAAGAACAACATCGACAGTCATCTAACGTAACAAACATTTCTCTCACGTTTTACATGTCTCTACTTTTATTTCTCTCTTACTTTTAGATGTCTCCACTTTTATTTTCCTCTTTTGTTATTTTTCAATGAGATATTTTCCGAATAAATCGTCGGTTTGGCCCACGCTGTTATTTTTCTACTTCTGATCGTACTTATTGACCAATTCTGTGGCCATTTTGATATTAGGTTCGTGTCTCTTTTTCGAGACCAAAAAAACATTGAATATCGTCAAAACAAATCTTTTCAAACAAACATAATTCATTGAAACTTAGTTTTTCTCCTAATTCCTTTCTTTTTATAAACATTTCTAAACTGAAATGCTACGAGATAATAAATAGATTGGCTATCTTTTAATGTACAAGAACCTCAAGAACGGACGACACATTTTGTTATGATCGAATTGAACAAAAAAAATCTAATAAATTTTTCAAATGAAATGTGCTTTTAATAATTAAATAACAATCAATGTGAAATCCCTGAATTAATGAAAATATGTGTACACTTCTGGACCCGAATGATCGAAAATATGATTAATATTCATTGGAATTTCAGGCGATCTGACGGTAGAAAACCTAGAAACCGAAAGATCACCTTCAGGTGATCTTTTCATAAGTAGGAACATCTTCCAATTAATAATTTCTGCTTTGAGCGTGACGTGCCCCCCCCCTTTTTTTAGGTTTAGTAAACAATATTAAAAGATTGTAATAATTTGTTATAATATCAGTCGTGTCATAAATGGAATTTCACATCAATCTATTAGAATGTCGTTCGTAAGAAATAAAAGGATGACAAATATTTAGTTTACATTGTCGAAAACATAGCTTCTTTTGTTTTTTGACTAAATATCAGTTGTTTATTTTACTTTAAACCAAGAAGTTGTCTTGCTCGGAAGATAGCGATATTTGAAGATGATTTCAGTTCTCAGCTGCAGATCTTTGTTAAAAAACCTGGATCTTAAAAACATCTCAATTTCTCCTGACCTATAAACAAGGGAAAAGAAAATAATATCGAGTTTAAGTTTTAGAACGATGTTATTTATTGTTTTAAAGAATGGCATTAAAGAAATTTGCCCCTCACCCCTATACTATAAAAATCGTTAAATGATCTCGTTTATAATTCCATTCATTACCTAAGATGCATTGCTGATAAATAAACCAATTAAGTCCTTCGATAGTAATTTGCTTTTATTGATCCGAGGTGGAAGAAGAACAACATAATTGACGTTGGTAGGATTTGAACTCAGAACTTAAAGGATCGTAAATACATTTATTTGCGTTCCTTTATGTCGGGCAATGCAATCTGTCTAATACTCTAATGACTGCGGCGCAATGGTTATATTCTAAAAGATCTCTGTATTTTAATTATTGTATCATTATATTTGCATTTCTAAGGCGACGAGTTGGCAGAATCGTTTGTGGTATTTCGTCTGCTGCTACGATCTGAGTTCAAATTCCGCCGAGGTCGATTAAATAAGTACCATTTACGCATTGGGGGTCGATGTAATCGACTTTCCCGCTCCCCGCAAATTTCAGGCCTTGTGCCTATAATAGAAAGCATTATATCTCCATTTTTAATTCCTACACCAAACAGGTACCTATCTCTAATAATGTTTGTCTGCTAGAAACTTTTCTGTCATTTGACAAGTTTTATTCTTTAATCAGTCAGCCAGAAACTCCTCCTCTTTTATCATTCTCCCTAAGTGAAACTCTCACCATCTCTAAAGGCAACCACTGAACTTTAAAGCCTGATACTTCAACCACTTAATCTGAAGATATGAGATTGAAAGTATAAGACAAGAGAGAGAGAGAGAGAATT
This sequence comes from Octopus maya, assembly GCA_027122535.1. Lineage (NCBI taxonomy): Eukaryota > Metazoa > Mollusca > Cephalopoda > Octopoda > Octopodidae > Octopus > Octopus maya. The sequence goes on from JAOPJW010004386.1 coordinate 19,775,775, forward strand.
TATAAGCCATTTTGGTGAACCTGGAGCTGATACATGGTTACTCAGCTTCCATAAAATAACAGCTAAATCTCTTACAAACACATCCCACTGTCTTAAATAAAGGCTATATTGAACCATATAATTCCCGATATACAAACAATGTGATTATCATTGTTACAACTAATCTTAGAATACATAACAACAAAATTTACAAAGAACCTGTCTGTTTGATCTTGCAGTTAGATTCTCATCAAATCACAACTCACTGGCTTAAATTAGGAAATGACACACTGGAAAAGGAAAATGTAATCCTGTATATAAAACAGCTGTATACCCATATGTATTTCTGTGTATACATCCGTGTGCATGTGTGTATATGTTATGATTGTTGTTGTATTTTACAAGGACCCACTTTAATAACTCATCTTCATCATCTTTGTCTCTTTTTCCAGCTTCACTCTGATTACTGCCACCCATTCTTGTGTAATGCAAGTAGCCATAGATCACCTTTATGGCAACAAACCTGTTCTGGCCCTTTCTTTCATACGTTTACATCTTGTCTCCAAGCATAAAAAGCTACCTCCCTCTCTACTGTAATCTCTCGCTCAGGTTAAGGGATCTTTGTTTTGTGAGTTACATGGAAGCATATGTATTTCACTCTGTTAACTTGTTGGTATTGAGCAGGTCATTCAGCCACAGACACTAGAGCACAATTGCAGTCCACCGATCCATTAGGTCTCAGTCAAACTGTCCAACCTGTGCCATAATGGAAAACAGATTTTTAAAAAGATGACGATGATGAAATTGAGGATGTTACAGTTTGCACTGCTGCACGTTCCCTTCATCAGCCATTGACTGGAGAAAATGGTAATTTTGGCACCTTCCAACGGTATTACTACCATTAACGATGCCAAGCAGCATAGTATGACTGACTTCTTTTGGTTCACACTAGCACACATCTATCATCCATAAAGCCACCACCTCAAGCTCGGTACAACTATATTTTCTCCAGCCACACACCAACTATTTTATATCTCTCCTCATTAAAAATTTGTCTTTCACCTTCAGGCATTGGTCTTTCTCTTACATATCTCTGCCATACCCATATTGAACCATTTCCTGTTTCCCTCTCACAATTCTCTGTTCTATTATCCTTTCTATACCCAAAGTTCCAGCAATGTTGAATCTAGCAACAAGTCCACAACATCACAACCTGATTGGTTCCATTTTCCACAATATTCTCCCATTCTTCACCTGTCTCTTTCTCATACTGCTCATGCATCTCAGGTACTCTACGCTACGGCTTTAGTTGCAAGATCCTTCCTTGACAAGATGTCAGATTTCTTTGGTCATGATATCTCACCTGCTTTTGATATTCTAGAGGTTATCTAATTGTTCTGTGCCCCTCTCCTTCAGTCCTGCCTACGTGGTGGTGTTCTGCATTGCATATTTCACAACTTTCAATTCTACTTTGGCCTCTACCACCCCCTACACCCTTTCCCATGCTTTCTGTTGATGCTGTCAGCTTGGCTGCTGGACCTCATAGCATCAACTAACAACTTTACTCCTTTAAACTCCTTCACCAATGGTACTAAAGGCAGCTAGAATTTTGCAGTAGCACTCTAACAGCCCAACTTTTGTAAAGCCTGGTGGGAGACGAAGCCATTCTTGTTGGAACTTGCTTCTAACAGTTTACAATTCTCTCTGCATTTCTTAACAGTATTTCAGTCACTTGAAGAGCTTTTATGTGCTTTAACAAAAGGTCATATTGGTAACATTACAAGTAAACTTCTCTGCCCAATTGTTGCAGGGCTGTGGCCATGCTGGAGCACCACCGTTGGAAAAAAAAAAAAAGAAAGAAAACTATTGTAAATGTGTATGTTTGTGTCTCCTTGTCTTGACATTGCATAATTGTAAATGAATGTTATTCATTTCTAATATTCTGTAAAAGCATGTCTGGCCATGATTGGTCATCATCTGTAGTGGATGGTCTGTCTGATCACTCTTTATCAATAAGGCTACAAACTCCAGCTCGGAACCTTGCGAACCACTTCTGTACAGTTCTTTCGGATAAAGAAACATCACCGTAAACTGCGCATATTTCCTTGGTTGCTTGTGAGGCATTTTTTTCCTTTACGGAAAAGGAAAAGCATCAAGTGCCGAAAATGAACTTTCTTATCTTCCATTTTGAAGGGTTACAGAATTAACACAGGTTATAGGAACATAAACCTTCTTCCACGAAAAGATAGCTTAAACAGTGCTCTAAATGGAGGTGTTGTCAAATCCTATTTTATGGACTCAACCATGTTCTAAAATAAGTCGAAAGGTAAACTACTATAAATTGGCACAGACTTTCCAGACAACTCAATACTTTGCTTGGAAGCAGGTGCTGGTTGGTGACAGGAAGAGCATCCAGCCATAGAAAAATCTACCTTCCCATAAACTAAATCTGACCCATTTAAGCCTGGGAAAATAGGTGTTAACTGATGATTATGTTGTCCATTCGTAGAAGAATGTCTCTTTGACATACGTTGAGAATGTCTCTTGCAGCTGTTGTCTGGCATTTATTGTGGTTTCTGGCTCTCTGGTGATTTATAGAAAAAATGTCAGCTGCTGAACTAAGATTCAAAACTTGGCAACCTTTTGAGCCGATGAAGGAATTCAGTTATTCAACCTGCTAGAAACAGCAGCTAAATCTCCTTCAAAGACCAGCTCAGTATTCTTTACAAAGAATACAATGGATATTGTAGTTCAGGATGCACTACTGTTAAAAACAAGATGAAAAGGCCATAGTGCAGAACTAAAACAACAAATTGAAAACAAGAGAGGTTTAAAATAATATATTTGGACCTGCTCTTTTAACTGAATAACAGCTGTTATCTAAAGTATGATAAATGCCAGCTGGATTCTACTAAAACAAGCAGTGGACATTTTTGACATTTTGAAGAGAATCTTCACAAGAACAAAATGGCCAAGTAGATTAAATGAAACTATTTACTTGTCAATAATTCTTCTATTTCTCTCTTTATTTCACTTTACCTTTTATATATTTAATCAACTTTGCATTTCTTATTCTACCTGACTGTAACTATAAATAGATCATCCTTCATCTTTTACTTGTTTCAGTCATTGGGCTGAGGCCATGCTGGAGCACTGCCTTAAAGAGTTTTGTTGAACAAATTCACCTGAGTGGTTTCATTTTTTTTTTTTTTTTTTACTTATTCTGTCAGTCTCTTTTGCTAAATTATGGTTATGGGGATGTAGACAAGCCAACACCAGTGGTTAAGTCATGGGAGGAAAGGTGACAAACACAGTCAAACATGCTTGTATGGGTGATATGGGCTTCTTCACAGTTTCCATCTATCAAATTTACTCAAGGCATTGGTTGGTCCAGGGATTCATTAAATTATTTTTCTTTTTTTAATATATATATATATATATGATATCATCATTATCATTGTTTAATGTCCACTTTCCATGCTGGCATGGGTTGGACGGTTTGACTGAGGACTGGCAAGCCAGGAGGCTGCACCAGGCTCCAATCTGATCTAGCAAGGTTTCTACAGTTGGATGCCCTTCCTAATGCCAGCCACTCCAAGAGTGTAGTGGGTGCTTTATACGTGTCACAAACCAGTTAGGCCAGTTAGGCAGCACTGGCAAGAACCATGCTGAAATGGTGCTTTTTATGTGCCACTGGTATGGGAGCCAGTCAGGTGGCACTGACAATGACCATGCTGAAGTCGTGCTTTTTACGTGCTGCCTGCATGGCACCAGTCAGGTGTCACTGGCAATGACCACACTCAAATGGTGCTTTTTATGTACTCAGCAAAATGAGACCAACAGAATAAATACCAAACTTTAAAAAATAAGTACTAGGGATCAATTTGTTCGACTAAATCCTTTAAGGTGGTGCTCCAGCATGGCTATATTCCACTGACTGAAAGAAGTAAAAGATAAAAGATTAAAAAAAAAAGTAAAAGACCTATTTTCCTGTTTCTTTGCAGCTGTGTACGCCTCTCCTTGGTTTCAATCCTGTTCCTACCTTCGAGACTTAGACTGCACCAATGCCGCATCGGCAGTGATATGTGGTACCAATCATGTGACCTACAATTCAAAGTTGGTATCATCCATTTGCTGGACACTAGGTTGGCAAAAAGTCATTGTGAGTGGATGGCTGGCTGGTCAAATGATGAATGAACGGGTAGATTGATGGAGGGATAAATTAATTGATGATTATGCTAATCTTCTTGTGATTGTTGCCAGAAAGAGATCGGGTCCAACTAGTTTTGAGTTATAATAATTCAATGGGATTGATCAGCCATTAAGGTCAAGTTCAATAATTGACTCACTTCCAATCTAAACAACAAAGTGTGTCTGTGTTTGTTTGAAAAAAAAATTATATTTAAAAGAATGAGACTCATGTTTGTGACTTGATCCCTGAAACCTGTGTTATTGTGACCCCCACCAAAGGGTTTGTCTGTCCTTTTGTCTTTGTTCCCTTGTCTTCTAAATCTTACATTTATTTGGCTTTGCTCATTTATCAATCTTTCCCCCACCCCTACACCCTTTCTTACATCACCAGCACATTTACTTCTCTGAACTTTGATTAATTATTCTTACACATTGTTTTATTTTCTTTTATCTATTAAACAAATTGCTTAAAAAAAAAAAAAAAAACAAACTCCCAAGCACCTGTCCTTTTTTTTTTTTTTTTTTTTTTTTACCCATTTATTTCATGTCTGTTAAACAATCATGGTTGTGTTTGCAGCTGCGAATTTGCCAAAGCCCACTGCAGAGACAGGACATTATATGTGAAGCATCGTAGTGAATGTACAGGCAAACCAGAGCTGAATATTAATCCACACAAGATTGCTTTTGAAGTGTTTTGCCAGGCTTTCTTGACAGAGAGTTGTGGCAATGAAGAAGAAATTGTCTGCAGTTCAGATCTGAAAACATATCGAAATCTGTAAGCTGTTTCTCTTGTCGAGATTTTTTATGTTTTATTAAATGGTTTGAGACAAAGATACATCTTCACTTCTCTCCCCAACTTATAACAATTCTGTCTTTTGATCAATTAATTCTGTCTTTCTTACCTTTTGCTTGTTTTAATCATTGACTATGGCCATGCTGGGGCACCACCTCAAAGGGTTTCTAGTCAGACAAATTGCTCCCAGTATTTATATTTTTAAGTCTGCTATTTATTCTATTGGTATCTTTTGCTGAACTGCTAAGTTACAAGCATATAAGCAAACCAACACAGGTCATCAAGCTGGGCTGGGGGCAGAACAACTTCAAAGACACATATAAATTTGACAGACTTCTACACAGTTTCCATCGACTAGATTCACTCATAAAACATTGGTTAACTTAGGACTAAATACAAGACACTTGTCCAAGGTGTTGTTGCACTGTAGGACTGAATCCAAAACCACAGGGCTGCAAAGTGAGTTTCTTAACCACACAGCCAGACCTGCATCTATATATTTGCACAACCCTCTTCCCCCATCCTCTACCCTCTGCTCGCAGGTTTCAGTTATGGAAAACTTCGTTTGCTAGTCATCTACAAATGTAATCATAAATTACTCAATTAGTGTCCATTACGTGTAACAGAAGCAGTAGTAGTGTAGGAGACAGGGTGGGTGGGCATGTACTGTGACAGCACATTGCTGCATCCCTCATTTGTTGGTGACTCCCTACTATCCCTGGTGAATGACACCTTTGTACCACTCGGGTGATGACCCTCCAACCCATGGGTCTGTTTGGCCAGTCATTGATGGTGAGGCTTTTTTTACCAAGTCAGAGTGCAAATCCTACCTCGAACACTTTTAGTTGCCTTTTACAACATGCAGAGAAAATGTTTTTTTGCATCACACATACAATACCCAACATAACCTATTTAGCACTCACTTTCCTATCTTGCTTGCAGGTGTGAATTTGAAAAATCCAAATGTCTAAATCGTCTACTGAAGCTACATCATATTGGGCATTGTTAGGGTAATGGAAGTGAGATGCCATCTGGCTGTCATTAAAGGTAAGGACAATTGTCTACTAAGATAATGTTTTTTTCATATTTTGGAGGTAAATGCTGATTGAACAAATCATCATCATCATCATTTTAATGTCCACTTTTCCATGATTGCATAGGTCAGACAGTCTGTTGAGGTTGATTTTTCTATGGACAGATACTCTTTCTGTTGCCAACCTTTACCTGTTTCCAAGCAACATCTCCCTATGACCAAGCATGTTTATGGCAGAATATTGGAAATGAATGACACTGCTGGTATGACAGTGACTCTCATTTACAACTGTCATGTGTTATCAAAATGGGGAGACAGGTATACATGCACTCATCATTATCATCATTTAACATCCGTTTCCATATAAGTCAACAGAACTTCTTTATGGTCGTTGAACCCATCAGAAACAGCAGCTAAATCACAGAGACAGACACATTGAATGATTTAATTCCGAGTGAAGTACTCCATGCTTGACAAAGATGAGACAGTCATGGCTGGATTGCCTTTGGTCATTAGTTACGTAATCAGGGCTTAACAACTTTTCTTACATACCATGTATTTTGAAATCTCAATCTTCTGCAGTGAAGTCCTCTACTTCTCTCTCAGAAGTACAGGTTACCCCTGGCCAATGGCTGCTTATCCCTATTTAATCTCTCACTCCACTAAGTCACTATATACATATCACTTCTCTTATTCTGAGCACAAATATATTAGCATATTATTAATGTTAGCAGCATTTGAATTGAAATGGTAAAATTTTAAAATTTATCAATACTAAATAAACAGAATTA
>JAOPJW010004386.1:20180882-20191264 GCA_027122535.1 Octopus maya
GGCAAATGACCCCCCCCCCCCCAAAAAAAATGGACATTAAATGACAAAGACGCTGATGATGTCCTATTTTGTAAAACAGACAAACTTATAAATTAGAGAGGTGGGGAGGGAGAGTCCTTGAACATTAAGAACTGACCTACAACAAACTCCTAACAGCTATCTGTGATTTGGAGTGGCAGTGATCAAAAAGGCTGCATATGTAGGAACTTGGTTACCGTTAAGAACTGACCTACAATGGATGCCTAACACACTGTAAAATAGAATCACAAGTTAAGTAGAACAATAGACTTTGATACTTAGTAATATTGATTTCAAATATTAGCACAAGGTCATACAGTTTTGAGGTGAAAACAATCAATTAAATCTTCTCTTCTCCACCCCTTCCCAGCTTCTTGATTGGAACTTTTATCAATCCCAGAAAGATAAAAGGCATAAATGAACAAAAGATTTGGACCCAGAACATAAAAGTACTATAACAAAACCCCACAAGGCAATAAATAAAAGCTGCCATAAACATTTTAAAGCATGAAAGATAATACGGAGTGCAAGTGATGGAATGAAATCACAAGTTTTTAGTACTCCATCAGAGGTACACATCCACACACACACATTTCAAACTCTACATTCCACATTCACTTCACTCCCTTTTACATGAAGACCTTAATAAAGCTCTTGACTCATGTGCAATGGAGGGGAGTCAATAAAAAGACTCCCAGTTCAGTGGCATGCAAGAAAAAAAAAAACAAAACAAAAACAACAAAACAGAAAAGACAAGTTCACAGATGAGTTGCCACAATATTCAAAATCTGTTTTCATTGAAACATTGTTCCCAAAGCTGAAATCTATAGGAAAGGAAATAAGTGACATTGCTGTGGTCTGGAACAACCTACCTTTGATGTTATGATCTTACTTTGCATCCCAATGATTAGATCAGGGAATAATAATTTGTAATTTTAAGACAAAATGATAAACAATGGTGTAAGAAAAACAAAAAAAAAAAAAACATACTAGATGATATGGAAGCAAACCAGATTCTGTTTTCAAAGATGTAGAAAAATATCTAATATTCTTCACTGTGTTAAGAGGAAAGCAATGGTAATTTGTGAAATTAAGAAAACTGCTTTAAGTACATGTTTTGTGTGTCTATTAGTTGTGAATGGTAGTAATGCTAAAACAAGGTGGGGGGGGATCTTAAACACCGAAATATTATCACCTGTTCAACAGGAGGTGACAGCTTAGATCTAGTTGTGTATAAAAAAAAAAAAAAATTGAAAAATTGTTTGTAGAACAGGAGTTCAGTGAAAGAAAATATTTTGTTAGCATGGGCATTAATAATTCCAAATGTGAGTCTGATGTTGATCGACCAGACATAAAACTACTCCATCAAGTGTAAAAAAAAATAGCCTACAAATGGCAAAATAATCGAAAACTCATTTCTTTAAGAATGATCCCACTATGGAACACAGTTTGAAATGTCAAAGAGATTTACGGCATTGAACAGTGTTATACGAAAGTGTTTACACAGAGTTGAAAAAAAGTTATGCAGCTTAAAATTAGAAGACGAGACTGTTGGTTCTTTTGAATATAAAAGACAAGGCAAGAAATAATAGTAATGGTATGAAAGATTTACAATATCAACAGAACAAAAAGAAGATTGTTTCAATATCTTCCAGCAAAAGTAACAGTCAACAGAATAAACATTACAAAGAAAAACCATGGATAATAACTGCTACAAGATTTACTCTAACTCGACTGTAAGCCATGTTTGGAATACCAAATGCCAAAAAGGTTTTATTAAGCCCTGTTTGTTAAACCCCTAAGTTAGGGGACATACTGCCACACCACAGGTGCTTATATCAATGTAAATGTAGCAGGATACAGATACACGCCCACACCTGTATGTATATATATATATATATATATATACATATAGGCATTGTTGTAATACTATGTTCATCTCTCCAAATAACAAGAGGTAATGAAAACAAGGGAGAAATGACAAACTTAATCAAATATTCAAACAATAAACTAGGGAAATATGAAAGAGGTGGCAGTGATGGTGGGGGAAAGGTTCCTTGGTTTCTTTGAAATTATAATTGTGAAGACAGTGAGAGATTGGTGGGTGAAGTAAGGGAGAAGTGAATCTAAGAAAGGCAGAACGTGAATAAGGCACAGAGCTGTTGGATTTCAGCAGAGGGGTTAAAAACAAACAATAAAAGTAACATTTATATTAAAATTGAAATTGAAGATTTTAATAACATTTTAAATTTGTTTCAAAAGATTAAAGTTTTGGTTATGTATACACTTGTGTTACTATCATCACACACATACATACACCATTATTTACTAGCAAAATTAGTAAATTTCAAATTTTCTTTATTTTAAAAATAAAAACATTAAGAAATATAAACATGGAATGTTATAATATTGGAATTAAGAAAAATAGTGGCAGATTTCAGGGTGCAATAAAAAAGCTTGTACATAAAAGGCAAGATAAGGTGTTTGGTAATACTAAACAACAAAACAGTTAAAAATATAAACCAGAGAAACAATATAAAAGCAAGCAAGTTTCCATCCAAAAAATATAAACAAATAAACTAAAATGCAACCAAAATTATCTTTATGGAAATCAATTGTGTGTGGCATGGCAAAATGTTGTATTTATCAGTCATTAGTTAGTTAAAATGTGCAATTGGAAATTTTTCATTTATTTTTGAGAAAATTTACAGGCAAGTCTTAAAAAGATTCATTAAATGTTTTGTAATTCAGATACAATAGAAATAATTTATCAAATCATGTTCTCGAGAGGAATAAACTCCAATGTTAATTACACAGTATAATGATTTAATTTATCAATCAAAAAAGGTATAATACTTAAGTATAGGATATAAACAGCAGGCACAGGCATAAAAGCCATGCTGATAAATATATGTATTATGAGAGAAATTTGAAAAACCTCAGGGCATTACCAGACTCTTTACAATCAATACCAACCCATGGGGAGGGGGGTTATAATTGAAAATAACAACGAGACTTCTTCAACTGATATTTAAAAGTTGTTTCATAAACTTTTAGCAATGGCCTACTTTCTGACCTGAACTCACCTTCTTAAAAACCTAGTTATCAAATGATAAACCCAAAGTCAATCACACATTAACATAAAAAGAAGAAAAAAAAAGAATTGCAACACAGAAAATTTCAGTTTATATCAAGGGAATGACCAGAAATGCCATAAATTTTTGGTGATTTGTTATTTACCAACAAGAAAGCTATTGTACAATGTACTAGAAAAATGGGTTTTGCAGTTAATAAACCAACTACAATGTTATTACTATCAAGATTCCTCAAAATGGGTGAAAGATTTTACACACACAACTCTATAAAAAAGTAACTAAAAAATTTCTTAGCAAAAGCGAAACAAATCAATACTGGCATAATATGTTTTTTTTGTCATCTGATACATGCAGACATATATAATGGTCAGATGGGAAAGGTGGGGTAGGGTAGGGGGGGACCACTGATTCATCAGAGAAACCTTAAGCTCTCCTAAAAATTCCATATTCTTTCATAGACCTTCATATGGGGTGCCTGAATACATTTCCTCAGAACAATCAGTCAAATTCTTTGAAACAATGGTCTGTGTGAATCACCATTTCTCTGCAAATCCACTCTTGCTAAGGCAGTTAATGGGGGGATGTCTTTCATTCAGAGTCACTGATGGTTCTAATTTAAACAAATCAATAAAAAAAAAAAAAAAAAAAAAAAAAAAGAGAAAGAAAAACCAGCCTTGTTGCTATTCAGATTTTGAAGAACTTTGCTGTTTGCACTTTCAAAGCTGTTATTACAAACCTATCACAGATGCTATTATACAAACCTTGCTATGAACCAACATTTGGACCAATAGCAAAGATTCTTGTGTGCAGCTATGTTTAAATTGGTGGTGCTGAGGTGCAATGTTTTTTTGTCTGTGTGTTTTTTGGTGAAACAAGATTAAAATGATTTTATTAAAGGATGTTTTGGAATTTGGTGCAGTGTTTCATGTGAATAACGCTTAGGTACAGAAGGAACAAAGAGTTGTATTCTGTGTATGGGTAGGCATTGTTGGCAGTGGCAGTAAGTAGGTCATTAATGTATAGGAGGAACCAAACCATGGAGTACGTCAAAGCTGATGTAGTGTCCAGCAGACAGAACTCCAACAAAGGATGTTATAGTGTGATCTGACAAGAAGCTATTGATCTCACATCCAAGGATCAGTATATAACAAAGGGAGATATTTATTCCGAAATTCGGTCTGGACTTTTTTCTTCTAAAACAATTATTCTAGTTTGTCTTGAAAATTTAATATTAATAAATTCAAGTACTAGCTTTACCAGTTTTCATGAAAATTAAGACCTAAATAATTTGATTCCTTGTCTTTACTTTATCGTTCAAATTAATTTAATTTTAAAGAGAGCTAAACAACCATTAGCACAGCAATCATAAACCAATCATTGCCTGGTAGTAAAATTCACATTCAAGTAACTTGGGGAAAAAACAATTTCACCAAAAAGGCTAGACTTTTGAAGGAAGTGATCTTGTACTGACAAACTGAAACTCCTCAAAACTCAAACTGATTGAATATTAATTTAGCTTTATGTAATATAAAAGAATTTAGTTGTGACATTCACAGCCGAAAGCCTTGGAAAATATCATCATCATCTTGAATATAGCATTTACTGGTATACAAAAATAATAAAGTAACCAACCCAAACAAGAGTTCTACAAAAGATGAAGTTCTTTTTTTAACAAACGAGAAAACTAGCCTATGAAAGTAAAAAAAGAAAAAAAAAAAAAAACATTAGATATGCATCAAAGAAAGAGAAATATAAGTGTTTGAACATATCGGTGTAATGTACCTAGAATTTTAGAAGTGAAAGAAACATACCAGAGATGAAATAAAAATAAGTTTCTCGCAGGAAATGAAAAGGATATTTAGGAGAGTTAATATACTAAGTACCTTTCAGTACCTTGGACAGCAAGTTATGTCTTTCTTCCCAGTCAGGTCCTGAAATTTCAAGGCGTTCTAAATTATGTTGCGAGGAGAAGCGGACAGAAGAAGAATTCAGGAGTTTCTTGGCACAGAAAATAGAGAAATGCATGACTGGGTCTTCGTTTTAATTGGATCCAAAAATATATGTACATACGTAAATATATATATGTATGCATATTATATTATACACATGTGCACACATATGTTCTTATGCACAAACAAGAACATGTTTACATACAAACATAACCTATACACAACCATATGTACACATTGGACATACATACACATGCATTTACATGTATATGCATACATTATATATTACACTTATGAAACTGACTAAAGTTACTGGTTTACGTAAATTGAAATAGATAAATTGATGGATAACACCAAAACAAATATTGTTACCTGAAGACGGTTATTACTAAAATCTTAATTACTAAATAAAGACCAATTAGAATTAACCATTTAAAATATAGGTATAGTTTAAAGACCAAAGTATAATAATAATAATAATAATAATAATAATATTAATAATAAATTGCAACTGACTGTAACAAACCTAATTTGTTTAGAATTAAATCAAAATTGAAGGATTAACAAAATAGTAAAAGCTGTTTAAAAAAATATAATTCCTCACATTAGCAACTAAAAATGTAAATAAAAAGAAAGCAAGCTACAAAAAAACTGAAAAGGTAAATAATAGTTCTCCAACACACAGGTAAGCAAGCAGAGAGCTTGTATCAGGTACAATGAAATAACAAGCATTCTATTTATAATTATGATGATAAAACTACCATTGATGCACCAGAGGGAAAAAAACTAGTTGCAGTGAATGGTCACATTTTTTTTCAATTGATATTTCCAATTGTACACAAGAAGAAATTCACAGCATAACGACAATTTATTTGAAAGAAAATTGAACAGATGAAATAATACACAATACCATCTTATCCAACAATTAGTTTTAATTACTGTTTCCATATAAAGTAGGAGCATGATTTTAAAAACAAAGAAAAATTTTAATTGTATTCCAGATATGAAGATACAAAAATTTAAGTAAATAATTTGTGAGATATTCCAACAGAAATTTGGGACATTTTCTAACACAGAATATTAAACCCAGCTTCTGCGGGAATTTGCTGTAATAATCATAGGATACACTCAGAACTATTCATAATACAAATCATCATCATTGTTTAATGCCTATTTTTCCCTGCTTGTATGGGTTAGACATAATTCATTTTGACAGATTTTCTATGGTTGGATGCCCTTCCTGTCACCAACCCTCACCAGCTTCAAAGTAAGTTAACACACATTTTTCATGGAAGACTAAACAAACAATACAGCTTATATGGAATGTGATGCTAATCACAGGTCAAGTCAAAAGGGACACTCAAACACATCATCATCGTCATTTAATGTCCGTTTTCCATGCTGGCATGGGTTGGACAGTTTGACTGAGGACTGGCAAGCCAGGAGGCTGTGGACCAGGCTCCAATCCGATCCGGCAAGGTTTCATTATAATTCAATGACTGTTCAGCCCATGCTAGCTTGGATCGAACAGTTTGACAGAGTCCAGTGCCACCATCAGCTTTGGCATGTTTTCTTCTATGGGTAGATATCCTTCCTGATGTCAACCACTGTCCAGTGTGTATTGGGTGCTTTTTACTTGCCACTGGTACGTAAGAGGATGTGGAATAATTTACAAGATGAGAAAAGAATACATATTTGAAGGGGACTGTGGTTTTTTATGACAGGAGTCGAGAAGCTGAAAGTACGATAGATCAAGCACAGGTGTCTCGCTGTTGGAAAAGGCAGAGATGGTGGCAATGAGATGCCAGAGCATATCAAGGCAAGAAGGCGGGTTGTAAGGAGAGAGGAGGGAAAGATTCATAAGACTGTGAATAGAGAGTAATAGATGGGTAGAGGTAGAAGTGAATATAGTGAGTGATGATCAAGGGTGGAGGTGCAGTTGATGGGAAAACCAATATGGAGAGCGGGGTGAAGTGGAAGAAATATACAGAGCTCAGGAAAGAAAATAAATCCAAAAGTAGGAAGATGTGCAAGGTGTAGGAGCAATAAAGACAGAGATGTTGAATGACATATGCAAAGGGGTGGGGAAGGCAACATGTCCTGACAGTTTGATTGCAGCAGCTGAGTAGTAGTGCCATAGACAGGAGAGTGTTGGACATCAGGAGATGAAATGTGGGGAAGAGAGGATGGAGGAGAGAAACAATGCCCTGTACAAACAGAACCAAGGTGGTTTTAGGACATCATTTCTGCTGTAATGTCCAGGCTGTCTTGTGTATAGCAAATCACCAATCATTTCGATCCTTTGTCATCTCCTCTGTAAGACTGAGCATATTGCAATCAACTTCACTACTTTGTCTTCCTGGGTTTCCCTCTTCCACAAAAGCTCCATCTCTCTGTGCAGCCGTTTTCTTATCCATATCCATCACAGTTTTCTCTCTTTTCTATATTTGATTTCTCTGACGCCCAATTTTCCATTCAATACATTCGCACTTTGGTACGCATGCACACTTGATATTGTCCATTCCATGGAGCATACTAGTTCACTCTTCTCTAGTCATTGCATGTACTCTGCATTTGGGGCCCTTGTTTCACTGCCATACACATTATCATCATTTAACATCAGTCTCCCAAGCTGGCATGGATATACCACAAATATACATACAATGGGAGTCCTTCAGTTTCTGAGTGGGACAGAACCCGACATCACATGGTTGAGAAGCAAGCTTCTTAACCACAAAGTCACATCCACATGTAATCTACAGATAAACAAACAGATCTATTGGAATCAAGCCACTACAGTGATTTTACAATCTGATTAATTAAATGACACTTCCTAAATAAAAGGTCCAATCTTTATTTAAAAAGTTACAAACATGCTTTACATATTGTTGGCAATATACAGATTCAATTACTGATGTCATCAAGTTCATTTTGAATTATTTTAATTCTTGTTACAAAAAACATGGAAAAAATTAGCTGCAAATTCTAGAGTTTGAACTCTGTTATAGCCATATTTCTTTTTTATCTTCCTAAAAGGTACAATATTTTGTTTACCAGCTTAAGTTTAGCATAATTGTCAGAAAGAAGATTCAAATATAAAACAATTTTTTTTTTTTTTTAACTACACTAAAATTGACGAATGGATAAAGAAATAAAATGTATTAAAATTATTAAACATAAGTGATTTTTTAGAAAATGGTAGCATATTAAGCATTATGACAAATCCTTGAAACTTTTGATACCATCTTACCTGAAACCACTCTTGGTTCTATGAGACAAGCTTGTTTTAAAATAATCAAAGTTTAACCCTTTAGCATTTAGACTGGCCATATCCAGCCCGAATATTCTACCCGTTTTATGTTCAAACCAGCCAGATCCAGCTTCATACACCTATCTTGCACATCATTCTACATGTAAGCAATCACATCCTCAAAATCTCAAAGCTACAAGATAATCCAGGATTAAATAAGCATTACACTTGATAGTCATCTGAATACTAAAGAGTTAAACCTTCTCTCATGATTTCATGTCAATTTATATTCTCAACATCAGCTTAAGTGCATAAGTTATTTGCCTGTAAATTATAATTTTAGTTTGTGAAATTGTCTACTAATGAGCAATCACTTTGAAAATGGACATATATATATTGAAGCACCTAGATTCTAATGAAACCTCTTACCAATCCATATGTGTATATATACATATACACATAGATTATTGATTTTTAAAAAAATATATTTGACACAAAGCAAACGGGAAGATGTAATAGAGAAATGAAAACAAAATCACTTTTAAGCAAGAATTAAATCAATATCAGACATGACTTAGTGACGGTTAAATTCTCAAATTATCAGACATTGCTTTTCTTTATCTCAGATTAAAGAGCAAGTTGAGAAGATAATGATGATGATGATGACTAGTTATATATTTGTCAGAAAAAGGAGATGAAAGATGAGCCATGTACCTTTCTTGGTATTAATTAGCAAAGTAAAGTGGAATGGCCTCAAGATTCAAAATTGCCACACAACAATTGTTTTATTTTATTCTTATTTTTTTGTGAAGGCACCAAGTAAAATTTAGTAGTGAAGGGGTATAATAAATTCCTGATACCCATTCTCTTCCAGAAGAAATATCCAATATATATTTTATGATTCAGAGATGAAAGATGACAGATTTAAGAGCCATAAAAAAAGAAGTTAGAAATTAGTAAGCTGTCTGACATGAATTGTATTTGGAAATGCCAACAATCTCTGCCAATACGGAAGAGAGAAAAGTTACTTTCAATGGTCACAATTTAGCTGAAACTATTATGTTTACTGTTTTAATTATTATAACAATTAGTATGCAAATCAAACTGAAAACATCCCACATATACAAAATATCAAAAGCCACAAAAAGACAGATGGGTTTCAATAATTTTCTCCATGTCAACAGTCCGATGTCTTGTCTGCTGTTATTAACTGCTGAAGTACTTGCAGCAAAAAACTTTATTATTCCAAGAAAATAGGTACAAAATATTTTTTACAATAGCATCCTTAGCAAAATAAGCCTCCAAATTCAAGAAAAGCATTCAAAGTGTTTGAGTACTCATCTCTGTACTTTGTGAAGAATAATAAAGTTGACAACACAAACATTGAATCAATCTACCATGAATAAATAGGCTACAGCTAAAAGTACAAGAGATATTGAAAAGAATGACAGAAAATGTAAATAAGAAAACAATAAAGCAGAAAAGAAAAAAAAAAAGAAAACTCTAGAGGAGCTCGTTTGAAATGCAGCTTCAGTTGAGCTTTTACACACAAGGAAACTGTACAAGTATTTTCACATATTTAAACGTTTATTTTGAGTTGGAAATGAAAAAATAATAACTTGTTTTAATTTAGTGAACAGTTTCTAGTTGTGATTGCAGACTGGCTGTCTGGCTGAATAAGCTAAATGTCAAATGGTTTACTTCATTCTTCTTTTGCTGAATACAAGTGGATCAGCCTGACAAGACCATTTGTCCTTGGCAGGTATACGTAAGAAACAACAATCACACAATCCAGCTAAGCCTGTTTCACAATAGAGATTATAGCTAATAATAATAATCATCATCTAAAGATAACACAGACCAATGCTTCACACTACCAGCCAGAAAAACATGATGCATACATATTTATAATGCAAAAAAACCTTGGGAAACAATTCTTTTGACATTTTGCTTCTAATTTGCATTTAATCTACAATACTTGTTTGTATACATGACATTTTATAGCTTAATACAAAAACACTAATTAATTATTAATGTCTCTGTCACAAGGTATTGTTTAAATTTATATTA
>JAOPJW010004483.1:1229882-1242572 GCA_027122535.1 Octopus maya
GCATCCAGCTGTAGAAACTCTGCCAGATCAGATTGGAGCCTGGTGCAGCCTTCTGACTTGCCAGTCCTCAGTCAAATAGTCCAACCCATGCTAGCATGGAAAGCGGACATTAAACAATGATGATGATGACGATGAAAGATAATCGATAACTCGAGGAGGGGTGGGAGGTGGCACAACCATCGCCTGGGTACCCTGAATGGCATTTCACTCTGGTGCAAATGCTCAGTGTAGAACTCAAGTCTAGGTATGGCTGTGTGGTTAAGAAGATTGCTCTGTAACCACATGGTTCAGGGTTCAATCCTTCTGCATGGCACTTTGGGCAAGTGTCTTCTACTATAGCCTCAGAGCGACCAAAGCCCTGAGTGGATTTGGTACAAGGAAACTGAAAGAAGCCCATTGTGTGCGTGTGTGTGTGTGTGCATGTGTCCACCACCACCACTTGACAACCAGTATTGGTGTGTGTATGTCCAATTAACTTAGCAGTTCAGCAAAACACTGACAGAATAAGTACCAGAATTAAAAACGAAGAAGTACTAGGGTCGATTCATTTAAGTAAAAACTCTTCAAGATGGTGCCCCAGCATGACCACAGTGCCATGACTGAAACAAGTAAAAGACAGCATGCCTGTGATGGAGCTGATGTCTATAATGGTTCAGTCAAGACAAGACTGTGTGACGTAATAAACCACCTAACAGGCTATATTACCTGAAACACCTATACATTGCATTTTACTACACCTATTAATCACCTACCTGTACAATGGAAATAACATACTCAGAAGACTTCTTAGTCAGGTAAGAAGTTCAGTTGACAACGATTGCATTGCAGCAGCTCCCTGGCCTATTTGCTAAGCTGAAACTAGTTTGATGTATCACCACTAAATGATTCTCTGTCTGCTCCTACGAGTTCTGTTGTCAAGGTAGTTGGGTGAGAAGCAGTTTAATTACTTTTTTCTGCACTTGATTGCGCACAGCACCAATGAAGGATTACAAATTCATTATTGTTTAGTGGAGGAGACCAACAGCATATTTGTTGTGCACTTGCCTGTTGTAACTGTTCTGCAGAGTATTTGAGATGTTGGTAGGTGGAGGCAGTTGGAACTGGGCATAGAGCCATCATTACCATCATCTAACATCTATGTTTGCATGATGGGTCAGGTGGAATTTGTTGAAGCCTTGAAGGAAGAATTGGCCCTGTTATTTTCTTTAAACCTGGTACTAATTCTGTCAGTGTCTTTTGCCAAACTGCCAAGTTATGGGGATGTAAACAAACCAACACCCGTTCTCAAGACGTATGAGGGGACAAACACACACACACACACACACACACACACACACACACACACACACACTACATATGACAGGTTTCTTTCAGTTTCCATTTACCACATGCACTCGAGCTGAAACTATAGTAAAAGACATTTGCCCAGTGTGCCATGCAGTAGAACTGAGAACAGAGCCATGTGGTTGAGAAACAAGCTTCTTACCACACAGCCACACCTGTGCCTATATATATATATATATATATATATTTTACTTCATACCTGCATTGATTTGGGTTCAATCCCACTGCAAGGCACCTTGAGCAAATGTCTTCTCCTCTCGCCTTGGGTGGAACTGTATTACACCCTGAGAGTAGGATCCTGTAGAAGTGAAACTGTGTGGAAGCCCATCGTATGTGTATCTATGTTTGATACAAAACAAGCAGAACATCAAAGATTGTAATGTAAACCATTCCTTAAATATAAAAGAAGCACTGAAGTTTATGTGATTTATTAAAATGTTTCGAAGCATGGCCACATTCCAATCACTGAAACTAATAAAAATTAAAAAAAAATTTTTTTAATTCGATTTGATGTAAATATTTTCAAATTTATTTATATATAAAAACAAAGAAAACTTTCCTCCTCTTTTGCTCTGAAATTCAGCCATAATAACATGCACATAGCACAAATCGCATTTGCTCTGATGCCAGATCATGCTCATTGCCCCTGCCCCCACCCTCTGTTTTGTGTAATAGTGAAACCTTAGATTTATCTGTACCAGAAGAAAGCAATTTAGATTATATTTCTCAGCTTCCAGATGCATTATTACACCGAACATGAATTCAAGAGGTTGTTAACCCCATTCTTTCTTTTTTTCTTTTTCGTTTTTTAGTTGCTATCAACAAAACATTTCTGTTATAAGTTATCCCCAGTCATTTTCAGGTATTAAATTCCTACATGTGTTCTTGTCTTGGCATTTAGAAGCCTTTCATTTCTAACAGTATTCCATTCAAAGCATTTATTTTGCTATTTTGCCATCACATATTATGCATATGGCATAGCTGTGTGGTTGAGAAGCTCATTTTGCAACCACATGGTTTCAGGTTCAGTCCTGTTGCACAGCACCTCGAGCAAATATCTACTACTGAGTGGTTGGTGTTAGGAAGGGCATCCAATTGTAAAAATCCTGCCAGAACAGCCACAGAAGTCTGGTGCAGGCTTCTGCTTGACTGGCTCTTGTGAAACCATTCCACCCATGCCAGCATGGAAGGTGGACATTAAATGATGATGATGACACATGTATATAATGAAGTTGCTCCAGCAGGAGGTGGGGGTGAACCCTGTTGTACTTGTATTTCAAAGGGCCAGCCTTGTCCAGAGTGCACATAATATATGTATGTATCTCTTCTTGCCTTGACATTGTGTAATAATCAGTCATGAAGTTGGCGTTATTCGTTTGCAACCTTCCATAAAAACATGTCCGTACTTGGGAGTATTGTGGGTATTTATTACCTTGCTTGGAAATAGGTGAGAATTGGTGACAGGAAGGACTTTTGGCCATAGAAAATTTGCATCACCAAATTCCGTTCAACTCATACAAGCATGGAGAGGTCGACATAAAATCGATTATGATGATGTGAGGATGTATATGTATGTATGTATGTATGTATATTTCCCAGATCAAAACATTACACATTGAAACAGTAAACAAGTCTTGCTTTGTACGATGGACTCACCTGTTCTACTAATACTTTTAAACGGTCAAATTTGCAGAGCTGTTTGACCCATATTAATTAAAATGACAATGCACAGGTGCAAAACCTGTTTAAAATGGAACAAAATTCTTCTTTCCTAATGTTGACAAATTTAAATACTGTTTACTGACATCTGAAAACCTTTATTTATTTATGCAAATGTATTTTAATTTCTTTCCTTTTTTCTTTTTTTTTTTAAACATTAATCAAAACTGTGGTTGTCATCTCCTCTATGACAAACCTTCATTTTAACCCTTTTGTTTCCATGTTTCTGTTGGCACGTTCTCTTTGTTTCAAAAATAATGAAGAATTTAGTGAAAGAAATTTTGATGTAAGCTTTTGATTGAAATCTCTTTCACACTGGCCAGATCTGGCCCCTCATTTTTGCTCTACAATGTCATTGTAAAAATAAAGCAAGCTTCTTATCACACAGCCACGCCTGTGTTTATTCTTTATAAATAAATAAATATCAATTCTTGGAATAATCAATTACATATCAGTTACAGGCATGGTTGTGTGGTTAAGGATTTTCTCTTCTAATTCACAGGGTTTTATGTTCAATCCTACTATGCAGTACCTTGCTGAAGTTGTTATTTCTGCTACAACCCTGAGCTGACTGCTGCCTTGTGAAGGAATTTGATTGAGAGAGAGACTACAGAAAGCACATCAGTGGGTGTATAGTGTGCTCAGTGTTGTACTCACGATCCGGCAATTGTGATTTCAATTCCTAGACTGGGTGGTGCATTGTGTTCTTGAGCAAGACACTTCATCTCATGTTGCTCTGCAATCACTTTGACACCTGATACGTGGTACACTTGTGCACCTGCTCAGACAACCTCTATTTGATGGAGAGAGTGAGCTAATGTGCAGCACGAACATTTGATCACCATGAACGAATCATTTGTGGAGGTCATTCGGCAAAAAGCTGATTCCTCATATGTCGTCTTTGACGGGAGATTGGAAAAGAGGAGAAAAATGCTTGGTATGAGTTGTACCTGTAATTCAAAAGGCCGACCTTGTTACATTCCGTATGATGCTGTATCTTTCTGAGATCTTACATTAAGGGCACGCGTGTCTGTGGAATGCGCAACCACTTGCACGTTAATTTCACTAGCAGTGTGTTCCATTTATCGGAACAACTGGAACATTTATCATTGGAAACGATCAAGTGTCAGTTGTGTGTCTGTGTGTGTGTTCTTCCGTTGTATAAAAGCAGTTGAACCACTTCTTAATTCTCTGGTGTTCTTTCTGCTTCGTGCTGTTTACCGCAACAGCATGTGTACCTACCTTGGTTTTCAGGAATCTCACGTGTTCATAGACAAGGAATCAGTGAGATTCCTTTGTCTATCAACCTGTCAGACTAACAGACTACTAGTTGTGATATGCCAACCATTTCTACTCAGCCTGCTGTAGTTATCTAACGAACAAGTACAATTAATATATGCTATTTTACTTATTATTATTATTATTATCCATCATTACAGGGTGGCAGACTAACAGAATTGTTAAAACATTGGGCATGCCTTGCACTATCTGTTCCGGATGTTCTGAGTTCAAGTCACTCCAGTGTCAGCTATCTTTATCTTTTACTTGTATCAGTCATTGGACTGTGACCCCACTGGGGCATGACCGTGAACAAATCCCTGCCAGTCCTTATTTTTGGTACTTATTCCTAGCGGTCTCTTTTGTTGAACATAAGCCAACCAACACTGATTGTCTGTTGGTGGGTGGGAGTGGAGGGAAAACAAACACAAAAGACGCACATATACATACACATACATATGCACACAGTGGGCTGGGATTCCACACAGTTTCCGTCTACCAAATTCAATATTGGTTGTAAACAAGTACCAATGTTGTACAAGTGAATTTGCTCGGTTCCAGTCTTCCAGCTTTGCTTGGAAACTGGTCATGGTGGGCAGCAGGAAGAGCACAACGTAGAAGGAGTAGTTGATTACATCAACCCCCAGGACTCGACTGGTATTTATTTTATCAACCCCTGAAAGGGTGAAAGGCAAAGTTGACCTTGGTGGAATTTGAACCCAGAACATAACTTGAAGGAAATGCTGCTAACCATTTTGCCAGGCTTAATGATTCTGCCAGCTCACTTTCAAATAATAACCGCAATTTATCACACACACACACACACTCTCTCTCTCCCTCTTCCTCCCTCCCTCTCTTTCTCTTTCTTGTTTCTCTTGAAGGATTTCCTTGGTCCCAATCATAGACTACATGTTTCTCTGTTCATTTATCATTCAAGTTGCACTACAACAAAGCTGATTTGATTATCATCTTCATATAGGTTGACAGTTTGATGGTCATTAATTAATAAGTGGATTAATTAACACCATGACATGTTCATTACATATATTTATATATCCACCATCTTTTCAAAACAAGTGTCGTAAATTATGACCAGAAATGTTACAAGTAATTGTTTGTTATAAAGCAAAATTGTGTATGGTTTAGACCAGGGTTTAGACAACTATTTTTTATCTATGGACCCCCTTTGATTACTATTTCATTCTGATGGAACCCCCCCTCCCTAACCATTTGATGTTTAGAATGAAGAAGGATCCCCTTTGGTCATGAATGACCATGGGATTGCACCTAGAATGCAAATGTTTCTCCTAGCCCTTGCTTCCCAACCACATGGTTCTAGGTTCAGTTTGAGTGGGCTAGTTGTATATCTAACCCTTCTCTTCTTATGGCTGTAGTTATCCTCTAGCTAAAATGGGGTATTTTAAGGAAGCATGTGTTGCTGGGTTTTCTATGTGTTCGGCGTATTGGTTGTCTTGGGTACTTAAGCCGATTTACAATGGATCTAGGATACCCATTGGTTTTCAATATATCTAGGAAGCGTGTAGTGTGGGTCACCTTGTCCTCTGTTCTGCTGCACCTATCCTGGATGCGTGCAAGTTCATTTCTGGTGTATCCTATTTTGGCACCGAGTGGAAGTGCTGAATTGTATTGGGCAAACATATCTCTACTGGCTGCTTTCCTGTAGAACTCTGTGTGGATCTCCCCTTCTGACGTTATATTCAGTTTGAAGTCAAGTAATGATAGAAGCCTGTTGTATATCTGTCTGTGAGGGACTGTTTGTTCCCCAGTACCCCAGTGTTGGTGTTTACACTTTCCCATAACTTAGGGGTTCAGCAAAAGTGACTGATAAAATAAGTCCTGGGGTGGATTCATTCGACTAAAAAGTTCTTCAAGGCAGTGCCCCAGCATCGCCACAGTCTAATGACTGAAACAAGTAAAAGCTAAAAGGTAGGGTCTTTTTGTACTCCCGGAACCATGTGGTTCGTAAGCAAGCTACTTACCACACAGCCACTCCTACGCCTTTTTGTCATCTTTCGAGTTCATTGTAACTTTGTCTTCAAGAATTATCTTTGTAGTTTGATAACGTATATTTGTATGTAACAGGTTACAGTCCTTGGTTAGTTCATTTTTAGTAACAATAATTTGTACTTTATCAGTAATTAATTACTTATCAAGTGCTAGAGTGGCAAGGGGGGGAAAGATTAATAGCTTACAACAGATATTATTAATAATGGATTATTTTTACTTAAGGTTGTAAAAGTAGGCATGAACGTCACATTATCTTATTCCACATGACTTCTGAGGTACAAGTGTTTTTTTGTGCTTGTGTTAATTTGTTAAAACTTAATAGAATATTTTCTTTTAATTTAATAAGTGTGTGGCTCATGTTTTTTGTAAAAAAAAAAAAAAACTGAGGAAGTGAAATTAAATTAACCCTTCTGGCCTGGTTGGTACATATTTGTACTAGTCAGAAATTTCACAACCCAAATCTTGAAAATTCCCATTCTATGTGATGCTGTATAGCACCGCTCCGGTTTTTCTGGTGTATATGTAGTGCCAGATGTATGGTCGTAGTGTATGACACTATAATGACAGCTCAAAAGGCTTGCATGCTTACAAACCTATTAAGGAAGTTTAGAAATTAGCCATTAGGTTTCTTCGATAATGCACAATCAAACAATTCTAAACTCAGTTTGGTGGATATTAGTGTGAAGGCTTGTGAGGATCGCCTCACCACCCAACAATGCAGGACAGGTGCTTTCCCTCTGTCTAGTTAGGGGCTTTGGTGAAAGATTTTTGCAGTGGACGAGGCTGAGAAGATCGACGAAAGACATCGTTCTTCGGTCAGACTCTTTCATCGACTTCTTTAGGTTTCACATGGAAAGGAAAGTGAGGGGGTCGAGAGAGAAGTGCTACCCCCCAGTGAATTTGTGAGATGAAGGGTGACCGTGACAAAAATAGTTGGAGTGAATGGCCCCTACTCCAAGTAAGCGCCTGTCGATCAGAGAGCAGGAGATCAGGGCTCGTACCTTTGGTGGTCAGGGTGATTTTGCCTTTTATCCTTTCGACTCAATAAATTAAGTACCAGTGAAATACTGGGGTAAAAGATGATTATTATTATTATTATTATTATTATTATTATTATTGTTTCTCCCCTGCCAGCTTCTTAAATCTATTCTGAAGATACACATACATTTAAATATTGCAGCTGTTTGCTTTTGATGTGGAGTTTTAAATAAGTACTCTTCTACACGTTACAGTCATTTGACTGCGGCCATGCTGAAGCACCGCCTTCAGTTGAACAAATCGACCCCAGGACTTATTCTTTGTAAGCCTAGTACTTATTCTATTGGTCTCTTTTGCCGAACTACCAAGTTATGGGGATGTAAGCACACCAACATCTGTTGTCAAGTGATGGTGGGGGCAGAAAGAGATACACAAACATACATACATACATATATATATACACACACACACACACACGGTGGGTTTCTTTCAGTTTCCAGATCTTGTCCAAAACAGGGGCACCAGTATTTTCTTAACAAAACACTTTGAAACTTGGGACACTGATAGAATGTGTCATATAAAACAACTTCTTCTTTTAACCTTTTTAACATCGCAAGTTATTCCATGTTAAAGTTGTCGTATTTCTGTAATTTCAACCAATCACTAACGTCTATTCAGCTGAATAGAGTTACTGCTGGCCGGTCATAAAAATGTTATTCCCTGAGTCATATTTCATCCGGTTTAATCGTAATTTATATGCATATATTGTTTATATAATAAATTACGCTGTGCGTATGTATCTATGTGTGTAACAATTTTAGAGTTCGGATTCTAGGGTTAGGGTTGAAATGTCAGAACTAACGGGGATTAATACGATATACACCGTTACAGCGCTGTTTTCAACTGAATAGACGTCAGTGATTAGTTGAAATTATCGAAATAAGATAATTTTTAACGTGAAATAACTTTGAATACAAAATTTTTTATCTGTTCTATACCACAAAATATACAAGCATACGAAGTTTGAAAGTGTTTCGGTACCAAAAACACTACATAAAAAATGTTATCTGTCAAACCCCAAAGATCCGCAGTTACTACTGAATCATTCTCACTCTCTCTTCTAAATGTGTGTAGTGATATAGCTCCTCTACAACTAAAAAAAAAGCAGTACACCCCCACTTCCACTTGTGTTTCGTAGTCTTGTGAGCTGTATGGTGACCTCACTAACACTGGTGGAACAAGAAAAGCATCCACTACACACTGTAAAGTAGTTAGTGTTAGAAAGGGCATTCAACCATAAAAACCATGCCAAAGAAGACATTGGAGCACAATGTGGTCCTTGGGCCATTGAATCCTGTTGAACTCCTCAATCTATGCTAGCATGGAACATGGATGTAAAATGATGGTGATGTGCAAGAATAAGATTACGAGGACAGTACTCAATATGTAATGAGT
Source organism: Octopus maya (assembly GCA_027122535.1). Classification (NCBI taxonomy): domain Eukaryota; kingdom Metazoa; phylum Mollusca; class Cephalopoda; order Octopoda; family Octopodidae; genus Octopus; species Octopus maya. Next base: position 1,238,685 of record JAOPJW010004483.1, read on the forward strand.
CAAGTCATTTTAATTGACTAAAATCACACCTATGGTGAACAAGAAAAGTCATTTACTTAATGATCAATGTTGATTGAGAAAGGCAATGGAGACAACACTAACATTTTAATTCATTTAAATGAATTAAAAATATTATATGAACAGTCCAGTGGGAAGTAACATGGTTTTGATGTGATAACTCAAGATCTGTTTTATCACACCTTACTTAAGCATTGTTTTTATCACTACTGTCACACAAAGATGACATATATGTCGGTATGTATTGAAAATAAACACTAAGTGATTAGTGTAATAACTTAATTAGGTTTCTGTGCAGTACTCCTTGGCTATTTTTTCCCTTCTCTTGTTAATAGCATAGTTACTTATACAGTACATAGTGTAAGCTGATACTGTTTATTGCATATGTGCTCAGAATAAATGAATATATTTATGTACATCATTAAGGTTATCAAGGTGACAGAGAGAACGGAAAACTCGACATAATGGTTTATGATAGTTTGTTCATTGCTTTATGGTGAGAGTTTAAGTTGCACCATTATCGCTGTCATGATCATTTGTCCAACATTAATCAAATCAGTACATGTTTAAACCAGTGCTTGTTAACTATGTACTGTCTATCTTTACCATAGAAAAGTAGAAAAAGAGCAAAAGAAGTTTTCTGTTTTTTGTGTGGTGTAGTTGGTGAATGTACATACTGCACATTGTATACAGCATGTTTCCCTCATATCTGATGCCATACTTTACTTTGTCTAAGTTTGCATTTCAGTTTTGAACCTTTTGTTACAAACACTGGCTACAAGTAGGGAATTATATTTGTCTTTAGACCTCATACAAGATAAATTTTTGTCAAGAAGGTTTGTAGTCAGTCTGTTTCTACTATGTTGCTGATACTTAATTGAATTGCCAGAATTTAGCAGCAGATTGTATTGAATTATTACTCGAGGTTGACTAGCATACTACCCATGGCTCTTAAATGCCTTCTTCAGCACTCAGAGGACATTTACAAATTACATCTATGCATCTATAGCTCTCTGGACAGCTGAAAGATAAAGCTGTCATCTTTTGAGGGTTTGAAATCAGGATGGAGAAATAACTACCAAATTAAATAGAATTAATCAAGCTGATTTCGACCATCAAAATGACTAAATCTGGTCACAAAATAGAATAATAAAAAAAAAAGATAAATAAAAATTAACTGTCAGAAAAATATTTGATTCATACAATAACTTATTTGCACTAAATCTGAAGTTAAGATTAATCTGATAATCATATATCCTTTTATAAGCTTTCTTAAAGGGCTTTTTTGTTAGTTTTGGTCACTGGAGCCATATGGATTATTGTCTGAGATTATTGTCCTATTTGATTTTTTTCTAGTGAAGGAATCATAGATAGGTAATATAGTATTTCAATATGGTTGAAGGTTTAAAGAATATTTGAAGAATTTTTCTTTATTGGTATAGGATTGATTTGATGATTAAGATTAACTTAAATATTTGTTTCATCTCACCTGATAGTGATTTCTTTGTTCTGATTTTAAACCATGTCACAGCAACAAGTTGGTTTTGCTTTCTTTACAGGTCAGTATAATGAGTAAAATATGAATATGTCTTCAATCCCAAAGAATACACTTCATAGGGTACTGAATGTATGTATGTATTGATAGCCGTATCATATATGTATTCTTTGGCATTAATTCAGGGCAGATGTCTGTAGTTGACAATATAAACAATTAAAGGTGTTGCTAGAAATAGATGCTGCATTTCCTTTAAATCACTCCCCACTGTCTGAGAAAAGGACATGTTGGACAATGATCATGGGTGCAGTGTCTAGGAAAAAGACAAGATTGTCCCAACTGGAATGTCTTAGATCTTAGATCTTTTCAGCTAGAACTGACCTGGGACTAAATAACAAAAATTTATGTAGAAAATATATATATATATGAGATAAGTTCTGAGTTACCAACATCATTTAAGTCACCAAAAGTTAGATGAACAACAATGCCAGAAAAATTATGTGTAGTCTTTCTGGCAATCTTACCAAGCACTCTTTATAATATAGTAATTTTCATTTATATTTTTGCAATTATTCCATAACATATGATCACCTCCTTAGTATTGGTCCTGGAGGAATGCCATTTCGTCAACTATCAGACAGCATGGCTGTGGTAAGGGGAAATGCTGATAACAATAAACCATCAAAAATACACAAGCTACTAATTACTCTAATAGAATTTTGCACCAATCCTTTCTGAATAGTAGCTAATGCCTTCACCATCATCATTGTCATCATCATTTTAATGTTCATGTTTCCATGCTTAGTAATTGATATCGGAAAACAATGGTCATTGGATTTCAGCTGCAGTTCTTCCTGCTGTGCTTTTATTGATATGTTTTATATGTCATTAGAATCACCATTTTATGTTTTTTCACAATTGCATGGGTTGGAAAGATCTTCTCTAGCATAGCATCTCACCACTGTTTGCAGTTCCTTGTCATCTCTTTTGTGAAGTTCAGCATCCTAATATCAGTCTTCATGACTTTTTCTCATACCTTTCTTAGTCTTCCTCTTCTACAAGCTCCTTCCATTTGGATTTGTTTGGCACTCCTTTGTTTTCATCTTTCTTACACATCATGTGTCTATCCCAGCACAGGTTTCTTTCTTGTGTATTACAACTAATACACTGATACTTATTTTGTTATCCCCTTTTCAACTAAGCAGTGCACTCTTGTCTCTACATGCTAAAATTCAATACCCAGTAGGGCTTGCTTGTCTCAATTTCATCCAGTCTTCTTACTCAATCAAGAACTTTCTTTATTTAGGTTTGTTCCAACCCACTTCTTTCTAAATTTCAAATTAATACAATAGATGTATTTGCCTGCTTAAGGTATTTGTATGTGTGATAGTTGTGGCAGTGCATGTATATATGTTTGTATAGGTGGGATGAATTTCAAAGAACTAAAACTGAAATTTGTTTGAATTTTTTGAAATTATTATTCAAGTTTGAAAGGTAGCAAGCTGGCAGAATCATTATTGTGCTGGACAAAATGCTTAGTTCCATTACATTCTGGCCTTGCATTCTGAGTTCAAATTTTGCTAAGGACAACTTTGCCTTTCATCCTTTCAGAATTAATAGAATAAGTACCTGTTGAGCACTGGAGTCAATGTAATTGACTGCCCCACTTCACCACCAAAAAAAAAAAAAATAATAAATTTTGTGTCTATAGTAAAAATAATTGATTCAAGTTTGAGAGTTTTACTTTTTGAATTTTACTCTCTTGTTAAAAATTTTAATTTTTGTATTATGAGTAAGAAATTTTGAACTAAGGAAAATTCAGATAAGATAGTTTGAATTGGGACTCACTCTTTTTGATTTTAAAAGACTACTTTATTGAGGTATAATGACCATAGTTGACTCTTTTGATACCAATCTACTTGAGGCCTTCTCATTCTGTTAAACAAAGTTTTCTCTTTTTTTTAATTAAAATCTTCCATTATAACTTCATATAAGAATTGTTTCGTTACATTGTTTCCAGACACCAGCTTAATAATGAAAATGTCTCCAAATTATTGACTATTTTCAAAGTTATTTTGAAACATAGATAATGCAATTCATTACAAATATAACAGACAGGGCCACTGACCACATGGTATGGACTCATGGGTACAAGCCTTTTTGGTGCAACTGTTTTGGTGCTATCTATTTGGCATCCCTGATTTGTCTCTAACCTTTCCCTATCTTTTTCTCTTTCTGTTTGTTTCTCCTTATGTGTATGAGGAATAGGAAAGTATCAATTGTGCTCAATAAATTGTAATCTCTCTCCCCCTTACTCTGTATGTGTGTGTGTGTGTGTGTGTGTGTGTGTGTGTGTGTGTTGACTGCCTTAGTGC
>JAOPJW010004483.1:1478720-1493560 GCA_027122535.1 Octopus maya
TCTTTGTCTGTTGTTATGGATGGGCAGATGTGAGCATTTCTATGTTGAATGAGTCAATCATTTTATATTTGTTTCATTTTTCCCCCTCTCTCTCTCATGCACACACATACACGGATGTATTCCTTTACTTGTTTCAGTCATTTGACTGTGCCTATGCTTTAGCACCGCCATTTGTCAAACCGCTAAGTTACAGGAACATAAACACACTAACATTGGTTGTCAAGCAATGATGGTGGGGACAAACACAGGCACACCTATATGATGGGCTTCTTTCAGTTTCCGTTGACGAAATCCACTCACAAGGCTTTGGTCGAACTGAGACTATAGTAGAAGACACTTGCCCATGGTGCTACGCAATGGGACTGAACCTGGTACCATGTAGTTGTTAAGCAAGCTATATACCACACAGCCACTCCTGCGTTTATATGTATAGATATATACACATACATCCCACGTGTGTTTGTGTCTCCTCGTGCTGACATCATGTGATAGTCGTAAACGAGTGTCACTGTCATACAAGCAGTGTCACTCCTTTCCAGTCTTCTGTGAGAACATGTCTTGACCAAGTGGTGTGGGGAGTAATATTACCACGACCGTAAATGGGTGAGGGTTAGCAACAGGAAGAGCGTCCGACTGTAAAAAATCTTCCTCAATAAGCTCAGTCCAACCCATGCAAGCATGGAAAAGTGAATGTCAGAATAACGATGTTGTTGATGATGATGATTTACAAATGACGGTTTTCCTTGAGTGTTTCCTATATTGTTAAAAGACTAAAAATCTGTTGAATCCACTTGGCAGTGGTTTTTGCATCCAAACCTGGAACATTATTCGCATACAAACATCCGTTACATCAGATATTTAACTTTTCATTGTTTTAGTTTTGTTTTTTGCTTGTTTTTTTTTTCTTTCTTTCTTTAGCAGTTCAATAGAAGTGTGTCTTCCATTTATCTTAGTATTGATTTCATCCTCAGACATACTGCATCAATCCTGGTGTGTTGCTAGTATTTATTGACCATAAGACATGAACTAAGTACAGAGAGAGAGAGAGAGAGAGAGAGAGAAGGAGAGCAAAGCAATATGTTTGCATGTAGTTAGGCTAATTGTTGTACTGTTTCTACTAACTGACCAACTGGCAATCTTGTGTACAGAAAGGGGAAAAAAAAAGTCCTTGGCAGTTGTCGTATTATGACAACAGCGCCAGACTGGGTTTTCCCACTTTGTAAAAACAAGGACACTATGATGACATAAGATCTCTTTCTGAAACGGCCACGTTGTTTCATTATCCTATGAGTTAACACGGAAGAGAGAGAGAGTGTGTGTGTGTGTGTGTGTGTGTGTGTGTGTGTGTGTTGCTTTGGTCACTTATGAAAACATTGTAAAAAAATTGCAAAGTCACTGTGGGTAGGAAACTGAACCAGTTGTCTATTACAGTGGTCCCCAAAGTGGGCAGTATTGCTCTTCTGGGGGGTGGGCAGTGGAAAGTTCCAAAGGGGTGTTGAAGAAAAGTGGGGGTGATAATGGGGTAGTGATTCATAGCAAAAGTGGGACGGTAATGGAGTAGCGATTCATGCAAAATGTGGGACGGTAATGGAGTAGCGATTCATCCCAAAAGTGGGACGGTAATGGAGTAGTGATTCATGCAAAATGTGGGACGGTAATGGAGTAGCGATTCATGCAAAAAGTGGGACAGTAATGGAGCAGTGATCATGAAAAATGTGGGACAGTAATGGGATAGTGATTCATTTAAAAAGTGGGACAGTAATGGAGTAATGGTTCATTTAAAAAGTGGGACAGTAATGGAGTAGTGATTCATGTAAAAACAGCAAAATAATGGGTTCATTAGGTTAAGTTTTATTTGTTAAAATACAGTTTCTTTGAATTTACTTCAGAAAGAGGTTTATGTTTGTAATGGTTAGTTGGGGTTGGGGGGCACTAGGAATGTGGCCTGGGTGTCAAGGGGGCAGCAGCACGAAAGAGTTTGGGAACCACTGAATTCACCTCTTTTCCACTTTTTACTTGTTTCAGTCATTTTAAGGGTTACACAAAGGTAAAAAGGTTGAGAAACACTGTGCTAGAGGGATGCCTTGACAAAGACTAAAGGCTGTCTCATTCCCAGTGGGCTTCCTGCACCCTTGGACACCAACTTGAATATTTCTACATGCCTGCATGCAGAGATGACAGGCTTCCTCACAGTTTCTCTTTACAAAATCCACTCACAAGTCATTGGTGAATATGATATTATAATAGAAGACACTTACACAAGGTGGAACTGAACCCAAAACCACATGATTGCAAATGAAGCTTCTTAACCACATAGCTACACCTGCATGTGTACAAATCTAACAAATCTTATGATTCCAAATTAAAGAGAAGCTTTAAAAACCATATTCCAATAAGTCCTGGGGTTGTTTGTAACTGTCCATGAAATATATTAGCTCTCGTTTCTCACCAGAATACGTTCGGTTAAGTATTTATTTAAATCAATTCCTCGGTGAATACTTACAAGCTGTAATGTCCAAACAGCCATGTCGTTAAATATTTAATACGAAATGTTCTGTCCGTTTACTCATTTCACAGGAGGTTGAACGGCTGGGTTGACGTCTGTGTTTAAGCAAGCCATTTACAAACGATCGCAAATACTTTCTGACTCGGTGCCGTTCAGTGCCTTTCTATTTTCGCCGACAAATTTATTGGAACAGGAAATAAATCTTTCATTTGCTGCTATCGGCTGCTAATGTTTATGTCGTCTCTTTTCATTTTAGCAACAAAAAAAAAAAAAGAGAAAACAAAAAACAAAAAAACAGAAACGTATGGGTTAATTTTAGATTGTGTCTTAACAACCATTAGCTGGTTGTCATTAATGTTCTGCAGAAAATCCTCATTGTTGAATACCATTAAGTAACTCGTTTACAAGCCAGTCGAGAAAACTGGATACTTTCGTATAAGTACTTAGTAATAATGGCTGCCAATGGTTTGTAATTCGATTCACTTGCAATACAAACTGCTTGGATTTGTAAATTATTATTTTTCTCTATCTTTTACTTGTTTCAGTTATTACACTGCGGCCATGCTGGGGCTCCACTTTGAAGAATTTTTAGTCGAACAAATGACCCCAGTGTTTTTTTTGTTTGTTTTTTTTTTAAACCTGGTTTTGGTTCTGACAGTCTCCTTTGCCAAACCACTAAGTTATGGGGATGTAAACACACCAACACTGGTTCTCAAAAACACACACACAAACGATGGGATTCTTTCAGTTTCTGTCTACCAAATTCACTCAAAAGGCTTTTGTTGGTCCGAGGTATTTGGTCGAAGCTCCATGTAGTGGGCTTGAACCTGGATCCATCTGGTTAGGAAGCAAACTTCTTTCCACACAGCCATGCCTGTCAAATATTCATCTTCTTTTTTCGGAATTCTTCGCTTGAAGCATAATTCCTTGGATTCATTGGAATTTTGGTGACCTGTTGGTGCCAGCATGGCTGTGTGGTGAAGAATCTCAGTGTAGAAACTGTGTGGACACGGTTGGCTAACATACTCTCTTAGAAACAGGTGTGGCTTGACTAATAACTTGGTTGAAATCGTGAGATTAAAATTGAAGAAATATAGTGTGTGTATGTGCATATATGTGGGTGGGTGTCTGTAGGTGTTTGGGGCTGGGGGGTGTATGTGTATCTGTGTATATGTGTGTGGGGTTGTGAATGACTTTGTGCTTTTCATTTTCTTCACATAATCACTGACTGTAAACGAAACAACAGCCTTTGCTAACGATCCAGATGGTGTCGTATGCTTGTCAGCATGTCTTGCTATGTTGCATGATTTTGGTAAATGTTCCTGGACTGTTACTGGCTCAGTACACTAGAGGACTCATCTTGCTTGGAAACCAGTGTTGGCAACAGGTAGGGCATTCAGCTATAGAAAATCTGCCCCTGCATAGTCTGATCTGGAATGTGCAAATGTGATAAAGTAAATGTCAAAACGATGGTGGTGATGTGAAATTTGAACCTGTTCCTCTTCTAAAAGAGCTCATTACTTCTACCAGATCATGAGCGTTACTTGAAAATGCCATTCAAATGTATCTTTTGTACAAGTTGTTAACTTAACCAGACATTTTATGAGTTTCAAGTAGATACAGCTTTGAGCAGAGACAGCTGGTTACTTGTAATGCCCTGACAAAGCTCAACTGAAATCTGTTTAGATTTGTATATATTATGTATATATGTGTAATATATATATATATATATCAATTGCCATTACGACACTGGTGTGAAAGACGTTCGCTGCAGCACCAACAATATGTAAGTAAATTGCTGCTGCTGTTACGATAGCACCAGCAGCAGCAGCAGCAAGAGGTGCAGCAAAGAGGCTCCAACAATACAGAACATTCGATTGTGTTGGTAAAATAAAACTATTTTCAGTGCTTGTAACAGAGTTCTTGCTGGTTTATTTGTAAACTTTTACCATAGTATATTATTTGTTCTACAGACAAGTGTTTGTGTGTGTGTGTGTGTGTGTGTGTGTGTGTGTGTGTGCACGCTCATGCGTGTGCGTGTGGTACTTGATGATCGTGCTGTCTACAGTTAGTTCTTGTCATTCTTTTTTATATACTATACACGCAGGAATTTCAAACATTTCAGCCGTATTATTTCAGTTTATTAAACAAAGTAGCAATTAAATACTTCTATTGATGTCATGTAGCCTCTACCAGTTGTGGCTGGTTTAGGTTTCCGTAAACAGATCCAGTTAGGCCCCAATCATGTGCTTCTGTGAAACTGAGCAAATGTCTGGCTATTGTCTCTGGCCTTTTTTGTCTTGTCTTACATAATTGAGTAGCACCTGGCTAAGTCAGGAGTATTTCGGACCATTGGATCAATGGTTCTAATTAAAAGAACCAGCCACAGCATAAAAATATTTAATCTTTTAGCATTTAAATCAGCCATATCTGACCCAAATATTCTACCTGTTTGTGTATAAACTGACCAGATTCAACTTCTCATACCTACCCTACAGTGTTATTCTAAAAAATAAACAATCTTAATAATTGAGCATTATTAACCAAAGCCTTGTGAGTGTATTTGGTAGATGGAAACTGAAAGAAACCCTTTGTAAGTATGTGTGTGTGTGTATATATGTATATGTATGTGTGTATGTGTATATGTGTGTGTATGTGTATATGTATGTACATATGTGTGTGTACATGTGTGTGTGTGTGCGTGTTTACATGTATGTGTGTATGTATCTGTCTTTTCTTATGAAAGAAGCCTGTCTGTGTGCGTGTCTTTGTGTTTGACCCCCACCACTGCTCGACAACCAGTGTTGGGTGTGTTTATGCCCTTGTAACTTAGCAGTTCAGCAAAAGCGACCAACAGAACAAGTACCAGGCTTTAAAAAAAAAAAAAATTTTCTGGGCACGATTCATTTGACTAAAATTTCTTCACGGCAGTGCCCCAGCATGGCCACAATCTAATGAGTGAAACAAGGATAAAATGATATCGCTGATACTTCAATAATAGAATTATAGGAAAATATTTAATTTCTCCCAGTGTGTGGCTTGAAAATTTGCTTTTTACTCTTGTTTCTGTTTCATTATTTTGTTTTTGTACTTTCTTTCTTTCTTTCTTTCTTTCTCAATGTTAGTCTCTGAGAAGGTTGTCTAAAAATAACTCCCAAGGTGGTGATGAGGGTGATGGTGGTGGTGGTGGTGAAATTTTCCATTTTCTGATCTTGTGCCAAGAATTGTGATTTAATCTGTGCAGTTCAGTCACATAGTCACATATCATTTTCTAGATTGAATTGCAAAGGTTTACACTTTGCTTGCTACAATAGCTTTCTGAATAAATCACTTAAACAATCACCGAAATACGTTTAACTTTTTTTTTTTTTTTCTTTTTGTTCAGTTTTGGTTCAAGGGGGAGGGCGGATTCCAAACTTGGGATTTGTTTTCAGACTGAAATGGTTTTTGTGATGTGTTTTTTTGGTTTTAGATATTGGTGCAGGTATGGTTTCGTAGTTTAGCAGCATACTTCCCAACTGTGTGATCTTCGGTTCAGTTCAGTGCCAGTGCCCAGTGCCTTGGGCAAGTGTTTTCTACAATAGCCCTGAGCTAATCATAGTCTTGGGAGTGAATTTGGTAGGTGGGAAGTATGTGTGAGGAAGTCTCAAAGAGCGTAGCCTCAAAATGTCCAAAGACTTTTCCATTCATCCCAAGCATTGAATTAATACACCTGCTTGTTGTTCCTTCACCTGTCCTTTGTTTAATGAAAATGTGAACTATATACGTGCAGGAATGGCTGTGTGGTAAGTCGCTGGCTTACCAACCACATGGTTCCGAGTTCAGTCCCACTGCATTGCACTTTGGGCAAGTGTCTTCTACTATTGTAGAAGTCGATTTGGTAGATGGAAACTGAAAGAAGCCCATCGTATATAGATATATATGTGTTTGTGTGTCTTTGTACCCGCCAAAATATCGCTTGACAACTGATGCTGGTGTGTTTACATCCCCGTAACTTAGCGGTTCGGCAAAAGAGACCAGTAGTATAAGCACCAAGCTTTAAAAAATAAGTACTTGGTGTTTTGTTTGACTTAAACCCTTCAAGGCAGTGCCGTAGCATGGCTGCAATCCAATGAGTAAAACCAGTAAAAGGTTTCTGCTGACTGTTCAAATTGTATTTGGAAAGCGCACACACATTTGAAATAAATAACCATGATTCTAAGGAAGTTGAATTTTATATTTTGATTAAACTTTGTTGAATTTTATCGTTAAATCTGTGAGTCACATTATCTCGTCATTAATCTTATCTCCTTCCTGCTAACGAAATAGCTTAGCCTATTCAAAACTCATCTAAATTTATACTATCTGCTTTCGTGATGGTTCACTATGCTGATTTTGGAATTGCTCTGTCTCATAGAAACGAGCATTTCACTTTGGTTTCATAGTGTTAATTTGACACACGAGAACTCCCTCTATAATGAGACATGACTCTATCGCAGATTACAGTCACAGAAAAGCTGGTATATATTCGAAACAGATAACTATACAGAGATACATGGGATTAAGTGTATTGCTAAAATATACAAGGAAATACCTTGCTGTCTGTTTGATGTTGAATACCTTATCCATCAGGCTTTTTCACTTCCTCTTGGGTAAGCTTGGCTTATTTTACTCACTTGTGGTAGCCTTTACTCGTGGTGGGTTGAGCTGGCTTTGACCAACAAGTTCACCGTGTCCCTCACGGATGCTGCTGCAGCTGTAGTTGTCCTTCACTGTAGAGGTCATGTTTGGAGTTTCAATGGGAACACAAATTCACATGGATAAGAGGTTGACTTGACTTAGCATCAGTAGCAAGTGGAAGGTGGGGGGACCAGCCTGCTTCTGGTGAGGCTTTTATGATGGTGACATTTTGGGGTCTACCTGTTTAGGCTTGTGGGAGCTGGAGAACTTGGGGGCTAGCTCTTTCTACACCACTGCTTACTACTTCACATAATATGACTAATTGCTATTTCAACCTGAAGTTAGTCTTGGTTGACCAGACATGATCAGACGTTCCAGTTATCACCGTCAATCATGTTTTCAGTACCACAACAGCCAATGCCTTCTTTTTCCTGCCAAAATGACAAGGGTCTAATTTGAGGTAGACTCAACTGCTATTTCTAGTTAGTTCAAGCGATTTGTGTAGCAACTCTTAACAGCTCTACTTGTCATTTTCTTCTGAACTCACAAGAATGTCACGAAAACAAAGCAACTACCACCACCAAAAACAACAAAATAACAGACCAGTGAAGGGAGTTCCATGTGTATTGTGACTACAAACGTTAATAACAACATAAACCTCACACAAGTCTGCTTCAAAAGAGTGAATGAACTAAAACTAATTACAAAACCCACTCCCCCACCCTTCCCTGATTTATGTCATCAATTTGTTTCATTTGTTGTTTATTTATTGCCAATTTTCTGTTTAATTAGTCATTGCTACATTTTTCTGTTTCCCAGCTCTAATTGTGTAATTGAAGCTAGTATTATTTATTGTGTTGGTCACCAGTTAGATTTATGAAAGACACCAAGGTGGTAGTAGTGGCAGTGGTGCTGGCAGCCAAGAAAGGGCAGGAACGAGGACAGAATGCTTTGTTGGTTTCTTAACATTTTGAGTTCAAATCCCGGATGTAACCGATTCAACCTTTTAGTGTTCAGATTACTGTCAAATGTAATCCCTACTTATCCACATCCTTTTCAATTAATCCTGCATATACGACGGGCTTATTACAGTTTCCCTTTACCAAATCCACTCATGAGGCTCTGGTCGGCCTGAGGCTATAGTAGAAGACACTTGGCCAAGGACTAAACCAGGAAGCAGGCTTCTTACCACACAGCCACTCCTGGTTAGTTTTTTAATATAAAACAAGTAAAAATACTTGAACCAGATAAGGCCAGTTTAAATGCTAAAGAGTTAAACAACATTCTTTGCATTCTAGTAAAAGGTGTGAATTTTTACTAAACCCATTGTATGTAAATTCAGTGTAAAATTGACCCAATACCACCATGGCATTTTATGAATGGATTTGTTCTGGCGGCAATAAGGCTGCCAAGTATGTTCCATTGAAAGTCAGTAAAGGGTTATTAAGAACTGGTTTGGATTTAATTCATGGCATATTTCACTCTTGAAATCTTATTCTCAATAAGAAATGGGAGTGTTCCTGATAGTTCTGCTTCACTTAGTTCTGTGTACTTGTTGGGTGGTGGGGGATGTGTGCATGTTTATTTTTAAACTCCTGACCTGTTAGGCCCACCCAAAAGTTAGCATAGAGACAAGAAAAGGTCCTAGAACTCAAAGGTGTTATTTTTAGTCCCAGGTCAATTCCCCACCACCAATCACCCCCTCCCCCGTCCTTTTTCTTATCTTTTTTCTTTTTTTTTTTTATCAGATGGAGGGCAATCTTAACATATTATCAATGCCATAATAAATTGCTCCAGCATGGCTGCAGTCTAATGACTGAAACAAGTAAAATGTAAATGATACATGTTCTCACCTCCACTACCCATACACTTGAAGTTTGCATCTGGGACTAAAAAGGTTCCCCACCTCCTGGGGAATTTGACTTCTTTGATGACCATGAAGGCTGTAGTAGTTTCTGCTAGTGACCAGACCAGCAAGAAATAGCAGCCAAATTTAGTTGACTGAATCTGAAGGAAGGCCATTTTTTGTGTGTGTTTGTATCTTCTGTCTATATTTAGATACACACACCAGTCAGTGCAGGATTTGTTAGAATCTAGGTATTTTAGCATTCAGGATGCCGAAAGAACTTCACTTGTGTTCTTTTATATTCTGACATTGTGTGTGTGTGTTAAGTGTATCTCTAAAGCTGTAAATTCTATAGAAAATCTGTAGAGTCAGCCTTGAAAGTTATGATGTTTTGCATACAAGTACATTTGTGCCAACAATGCAATCAAAAATAGAAAAAAAAAGTAATGGGTGTATATGCATATTTTAAGAGTTATTGCTCTTTTATCAGTGCCACATTCAACCCATATATTTATGTATAAGTGAGCAAGTGACTTCTACTCTGGCCCAAGGCAGGTCAAAGCCCTATGGTTAGATTTGGTTGCTGAAAACTGAAAGAAGTTCAGTGTGTGTGTGTGTGTGTATGTCTCCTTGTGTTTGTATGATGTGCTGAATGTAAATAAACCAGGGCTGTGGGGTTGGAGTATGAAACAATTAAGGATTAGTTGGAGTCGGTAAAACTATACTGACCCCAACTCACAATATCTTTATTCTTTAATATAAATCAGTTATAACAGAGAGGCCTACTCAAAGTACAAGCGTATGCATATACTTTATGAGATGCATAGACCACAATCACTTAATTAGATAAAGAGGAGTCGGAGGTACCAATAGTAGAGGAGTTGGAGTTGAAGTTTGCTGTTTCAACTCCACAGTCCTGAAATAAATGCCACCATTATGCAAGTGTTTCCATAAGCAATCTTCCATGAAAGCATGTCTAGACATTGTGCTGTTTGTGTTCAAAGAATTCAGAGAGCAAAATTACCTTCACTGGAAACAGTGGGAGGTTGGCAACAGGAAGAGCATCCAGCTGTAGAAAATTAACCACAGAATTTCTTTTGACTCTTGTAAACATGGAAAAGAGGTCTTTAAAATGCTGATGCTGTTAGAAGTAAAAGCGGGAAGGAATAATAAGCTGACAATTACAACCGAAGCACTTGTGACCTGCAATCTGTTATTATCAGATATACTTTCTTGATAATCTTCAGACTTGCACTGTTAATTTAAGATGGCACACTTCACAAGAAGCTCTGCCCACAACGACAACAGTTATAATAATAATAATAATAATAACTGCTAAGCATTTCACCTGGCATGCTAATGATTCTGCCAGCTTGCCACCGTTTTAATAATAATAATAATCCTTCCTTCTGGAAGCATAAGGCCTCAGATTTGGGGAAGGGATTAAGTCGATTGCATCAACACCAGTGCGTAACTGGTACTTATTTAATCGGCTCTGAAAGGATGAAAGGCAGACGACAACCTCAGTGAAATTTGAACTCAGAACATAGCAGCAGACGAAATATACCATTCAGCATTTCGGCCGGCATGCTAACAATTCTGCCAGCCCCGCCTGCCATGAGTGGCTCCTGTGCCACCTGACTGGCTCCCGTGCCGGTGGCACATAAAAAGTACCCGCTACACTTTAGGAAGGGCATCCAGCTGTAGAAACATTGCCAGATCAGATTGGAGCCTGGTGCAGCCTCCTGGCTCACCAGTCCTCGGTCAAACCATCCAACCCATGCCAGCATGGAAAACAGACGTTAAACGATGATGATGATGATTTATATATGAAATACTACAATTAGCCATCATTTTTGATGGTACTGGGCCACCTAGTAATATTAATAATGATAATGAGTAATCCTGGATTAATGCTTTTTGTTAGACAGATCTAAAAAATGGCTCTAAGAATATAGATTTCAACTGTTGATAATCATTTAGTTCAACTAATAAAGTACTTCCCACACAGGTTTACGACTAATAACCAGTTTCTGTTTAAAAACTGGTTAGCTGCTGGTAACATTTAATCTGTACAGTAGTAAGAGGCTCCACAGGTTTGCTAATATTAGTAGTAGTAGTAATCTAACTTGAAATACTTGTTTACTGATAGGTACTAGTCATTCCTTTAATGTCGTATTACTAAAGCGGTGGGTTGGGTGAGTTGGTAGAGCATCAAACAAAATGTTTTGTGGTATTCCAGGGTGGGTCTTTTTTTTTTTTTTTTTTTTTTTGACCTTTTGCATTCTGAGTTCAAATCCCATTGAGGTAACTTTTGCCTTTCTTTGTTTCAGAGGTCAACGTAACATAATTTAAAAAACACCAGTCAAGTACTGGAGGTCAATGCAATCATCTTATCCTCCTCCATTCATACCTATGCACACACATACACACACACACACCCTAATTATTGACCTTCTTCCTAAATTATTATTATTGTTATGATGTCCCCACTATCATGTAGAAGCATTGAAGATGTCAGCTGAATTTGCATTTCTCTGAACTTGACTATGCTGATAAGCATGCTCTTATAGCTCAGTTGTTAAAAGGAAAGATTTGGACCCAATATTTTAAAACAAAATTGACAATTAGATAAACATTTTTTTAATAATTATTTTTCATTATGGAATTTCATATTTTTTCTGTACTCTTCAAAGTCTACAGCATTTTTTGAATATTACCTCAAAAGTTTGACTAATATATAGCAGCAGCCGTAGCAGTACTAGCAGTAAAGATAACATTTTCTATATTTTTTGGAATCATAGACCCATACTCCTCACCTCATTGACAAGTATTTTCGCTACAATTATTCACCACCACCACCACTACCATCACCACAATCACCTTATTATCCATCACCACCATTATCACTGCTACCATAGTTAACATCATCATCTGTGTCATAATTTGTTAGTGTTATCTGCTGAGTGCTACATTGAGATATCCCACCAGAGATATCTACATTGTAGATAAATGAGTTTATCAGATCCATACAAGCCATGAACAGAAATGCAAAGTGAAGGTCAATCAGAGGATTCATTTTTCAGTCTCCTCACGCTTTTTGTAATAGTTCTCCAAGCTAGAATACAGGAATTTAGAACGGTTGTCAAAGAGAACTCCAGCTGGCCTAAATCTCATAGCTGTATCTATTGAAGATTCAGAGAAGAAATTCCAAGTATAAGAGCAAAACCTAAAATAGTGAGGCCTCAAAGTAAAACTAGCAAAGACTAAAGATTTTGTCAGCAAGGAAGAAGCCAGCTCTCTACAGCCACCTTGGAAAGTGGATATGCTTAATGTGCAAAACAGAAATTGGTAGGAATTCCATACTATGCATGCAATGTAAACTATGGGCACCCATGAGGTTTAATGGAATCATTGGCAGCTTGACAGAGAGAAAAGACTTCATGAGTGGCAGGTGCACAGAAGTAGGAGCATCATTGAAAATAAATTCTTATTCATTCCTTTGGACTCACAGCTACCTTCTCTTTAAAATCACTAACCTGTTCCAAAAACTAAAGTAACCATTTAACCTGCCATGTGACAGATAGCACTATTTCCCCTTGATGGCCTGGCTCTCCATTAGTAATGACAATGAGTGTTCCAGTAAATCCAATCAACAGAACAGCCTGCTCATGAAATTAATGTGCAAATGGCTAAGCACTCCACAGGCACATGTACCCATAACATAATTCTCAGAGAGGCTCAGTGTGACACAGAATGTGACAATGCTGGTCTTTTGAAATACAGGTACAACTCATTTTTGCCAGCTGAGTTAATTGAAGAAACATCAAATAAAGTGTCTTGCTCAAGCAAACAATGCACTGCTGGTAATTGATTGTGATCCAAATACCCTGGTCATTAAACTACACACTTCTATTTCCCCATAGAATTGCAAATTAAAAAAATAGAAATCCTTCAGTCTTATAACAAATTGAATTTTCTCACAGTTGAATGTTAACATTAATAATATTGCAGTGTAAAGCAAGAGAAATATTTAACCTGTCAATAAACAACACATTTGAGATCAGCTTAATATGACCTGAGTTATTTTATTAAATTCTTCAATATTTTCAAAAATTAATTGAAATAAAAACTGTGTATTTAAACAGAAATGTGGTAACAAAATGGTTAATAATACCTTGTCAGCATCTGTAGCAGTAGTGGTTACTACTGGGTTCATAAAAGAATGGAATTCATTTATTGTAACTCTGAACGTATTTTGTGCAAAGACCGGAGTATTTACATTGCGTAAAACTTTAATAAATACTCTGGCTAAGGCTGTATTCTCAGGAAAGTAAGTGTCATAGGCTTTGACAATTAACTGAAATTGAGAAAATGAAAATGAAAGAAAGTTTAGTGTACGTTTAAATTTGCTTTTCAGAATTGGCATAGGTTAGGAAAATCAGTGAATTTCTCTTAATGTAATGAGGATCAAATCTTGGTTCAGGAGATTTAGGGTTTTGAAGAAGGTAACCACCTCTTAGCCACTATTGTTCCAGGTTTAGTCTGACCCAGAACTGTAACACCTGTCAAGCTCACAGCTATGGGTTAATTAGCATGTCACAGAATTGCCACTGGAAAACGATTACTAACATACAATCCAACAGACTCAGGTCAGATGAGGTTCTTTGATCTTAAGTTTCTAAACTAAGAGGAAGTTACTCCATAAAATTTCATTATCCTATAAACATTGGGCTTTGGCATTTGTTGCACCAGCTCAGTACAAATTTTAAGGATGAAAGAATGGAACTGGCTTTGCTCAAATCTTGCCCATTGTAATTGTGCAGGTTGTTTGACAAAGATACCAACATCCAAACACTGTGCAGCTGTGTCTTCGTGCGCAGTGTCTAGGTGCTGGTGTCTCATTCACTGAAGCAACAAGGTTATATCAAATACATCCTCAAATTTGACTCAGTTCTAGCATTAAAGAAAAGTAATGGTTTTTCCAGGCAGAAAAATAACAATAGGATATAATACCAAAATTAAGGATAACATACAATGTCTAAAATGACTTTGCAGTCTTTTCTTTTCTTTTTTAATTATTGGTCTACAGTCATACTGGGGTACTACTTTGAATGGTTTGGTCGATCAAATTAACACACAGTACTGGTTTTAAACTTGGTACTAATTCCATTGGTCTCTTTAGGTTGACCTGCCAAGTTATGAGGACATAAATGAACACTGGTTGTCATGTTGTAAAATGACAAACACACACATACACAGATATATACAATCACATACATACACACACAAGGCTGTCGGTTAGTAGAATCACCAGAGCCTCAAATAAATTGTTTTTATCACTGAGCTCAAATTCCGCAAGAGCCAACTGCCTTTCCTCATTTTGAGGTCAATAAAAAAAGTACCAGTCAAATACTAGGGTTTATTCTTCTTTTTCTCTAGTAGTTTCTATCTCTCTCTCTTTGGAAAGAATCTACTGTGCTCAAGTCTGGAGAGGAATTCCTTAGACATGCTGTAAGTCACAATGGCACTGCACCTCTTTTATCAAGAGTGAAGGACCCTTGGCATGTGCACACATGTGCACGCACACACATACACATCAACGATAAAACAAATACCAGCAAAGACATTCCTTTCAGAATACTAGTTCACTAGTTCACAGACAAATAGAATCAGATAAAAATAAGATGGTACTTACTTGGAAATTGTTAACAAGAACATTTTTTAATGAAGATTTCAATGTAATAAATCCAGTAGTTTTGTTCACTGCACACAAGAGCAGACCATAATCATTACCAATTGCTTCATACTCAATAGAACCCTGAAGAA
>JAOPJW010004483.1:2240669-2251750 GCA_027122535.1 Octopus maya
TGCAACATGATGTTTGAGGATTGTGAAGCTTGAGACGATTGAGGAGGGGGAGGAGGGGGAGGCGGATGTAACGAGTGTGGAAAGGGGTAACGGTCCATTGGGGGGTACTCCCAGCGCTGGGGGGGTTCTGGCGCAGCAACAGGAGAATCGATCTCCTGCTTGATCTGCATCGGGGGTGCAGGCAGAGATAGTGAATGAAGGGGAGAGAGGGGCAAGGCAGCAGACATGTGGCCTGGGGCTGCGCTCGATGGAGGAGGGTGGTGGTGGTGATGCTGTGAGAGAGGCCATGACAGAGATTGTGGGGGCGGCGGTGGAGGCGGAGTGTTCTCGACAATGTCCCTCGGCTCTTGTTTGATCTCAACGAGCGGAGCTTCAGGTAGAACCTGCTGTCGTTGGGAGATAAACTCTTCTTCTTCTTCCTCCTCTTGCTGAAGTGGTGGAGGCGGAGAATGAGCCGTTTGCAGAGGGGGTGGTGCCACAGGAGGCTGTGACTGTAGCGGAAGTTGTGTCTGTGCTTGCAGCAGAGATGAAGATGACTGTTGCTGCTGCTGCTGCTGCTGTTGTTGTTGTTGTTGTGGTGGCGGAGGTGGCAGTTGTGGTTGTAGTTGTGGTTGTTGCTGCTGTTGTTGTTGTTGATGTTGCTGCTGCTGCTGCTGTTGTTGTGGAGGTGGCGGAGGAGGTGGTGGTGGTGGTGGTGACGGTGTCTGTTGTGGCAGAGATGACGGAGGAGGTGCCGCTGTCTGTGGTTGAGGAACTGGGCACTCAGTAGGCACTGATGGGGGACGAGTCTCTCCCCTTGGGGTTGCGGTAGATGAAGGGGAAATGGTTGCAGGTAGCTGAGAAGACAACTGAGGTTTGCACACCAAGTTATCTGCAGGGCTTGGTGTACTTGGTGGTGAATTTGAACTCAAATCATCCTGGAAAGAAGACAACAGCAAATTAAGCCATGTACAGGTAAAACACATTAAGGTGTATACAGGTAAAATATGCTTTAAGGTATGTATAGGTAAAACACACGTTAAGGTGAGTACAGGTAAGACACACATTGAGGTAAGTATAAGTAAATTACATATTAAGGTGTGTACAGATAAAACACACATGAAGCCATGTACAGGTAAAACACACGTTAAGGTGTGTACAGGTAAAATACACATCAAGGTTTGTACAAGTAAAATACACCTCAAGCTGTGTAGAGATAAAACACACATTAAGCTGTGTACAGGTAAAACACACATTAAGGTGTGTACAGGTACAATACACATCAAGATGTGTACAGGTAAAATACACATTAAGCTGTGTACAGATAAAACATACATTAAGCCGTGTACAAGTAAAACATTAAACTGTGTACAGGTAAAAAAACACATTCAGGTGTGTACAGGCAAAACACAGAAACAGGTGAATGAATTAAGGTAAGTAAGTCAGAAGGATAAGGTTCTGAATGAAAGAAAGGCAGGTATAAAAACTCCAAAATTCTTACCTGGTTATTTTCAATATCACCTTCATTTCCATTCTCTTCATTTCCAGAGATGCTACTGCTGTCAGAAACTGATTCGGAATCTGAAGGACCCTGTGTCAATGAAATAATACATAAGATAAGAAGAAGAAGAAGGCTTCCAAATGTTGGCACAAGGCCAGCAGTCTTTTATATTATGCTGACCCCAATAGTCAACTGGTACTTATTTTATGAATCCCCAAAAGGATGAACGGTAAAGTTAACTTCAGCAGAATTTGAACTCAGAAGATGAGGACGGACAAAATGGCGCTGAACATTTTGCCTGGCGTGTTAATTCTTCCAGCTCGCCGCCTTAATAATAACAATAATCCTTTCTACAAAAGGCACAAGGCCTGAAATTCGGGGTGGGGTGGGGGATAGTCGATTACATCAAAAGGGCCAATTTTGAAAATAATCACAAATTTGGAAGGCTTTAGTATAATAACTTGATCATTATTAAGCTGGTGTTTAGATCAGGACAATGAATATAATGAAAGGTTTTCAGAAGTTCTGCATCCAGAAACCACAGGTGGTATCAGGTAGGATGATATTAAAAGGGTTTGATAAAAATATCTGATCTCTTATTGATGAGGAGGAATGGCAGACACCCTATTAATAATACTGGTCTCAGAAATATTTTGCTATTTAAAATTCCCCCTTCAAAAATTTTTTCAATGGAAATTGTCGAATGACCATTTCTTAAAGCAGCAAACGACATGTCAACATACCTGAGGCTTCTTTTTCTTGGAAAATTTGTCAGTTTCCAAATGATGCTGTCTTTTGCGACTTTTAACAGGACTTTCTGATGTGCCCTTCTGAATGCAAAGGAAAAGACGTTTGAAAAGACAAAAAAAAAAAAAAAAAAAAAACGAAACAAAAACGATATACAACAGTAGAAATAGCAAAACAAAAACACAAGAGGATTCTTTCTAAACGATTGGGTTTAATGGGAATTGTCTGAGCAGACAAGTGGTACTGGTTGTTATGTCAGCAACTGGATACTTCCTACAAAGCCATGGTTTCTGATTAAACCAACAGGATGATGGCAATGGCTTCTCTTGTGAATCAGTCAATCATTGGTGATAATCTATCTATACTGATAAATAATCTGGGGTGTGACGTGCTGCGACATGTTTTTCCAGCTCCAACTTTGTTGCATTGGCCACAAACTTCGGTAACGCCACCCGTAACACAGTGGAGAGAAAATATAAAACTCCTTATCTCAGAAATATAGAACTGTGTTATCCTATTGGTAAGAAGCCAACAAGGCATCAATGGAGGTTTATAAGCCTTAAAAATTCACTCTGACTATGCTATGCCCTTAGGCATAGCATAATGGATAGGGTAAAGATCCCCTTCGGTCATAAACAACCATGGGATTGCCGCTAGAAAGTTCTCCTCCAAGGCACAAGTCCTGGCAAGGTCGTATATGGAAGACCAGCATGGTTGCAGCGCCTTAACGACCCCCAAGAATTTTTTAAGCGTCAACTAAATAAGAGAAGCCGGGGTTCAAAGTGGAGGGAGAGAGAGAGAGAGAGAGGATGGCAATGAGACAAGTTGCTACTCACCCTAAGTCTTGTAGTTGCTGTTGTCGTCTTTTTGTCACGATCAGTGCTACTGTTACTACAGGTACTGACTGTGCTGGGAGATTTGCGACCAGTTATCTTCTGTGAACTCGATGAACTGTTGAGAGGACTATCAATATTATCTGGGCTACTAGTACTGTGGCGGTCCTTTTTCTTGCTTTTACCAGCCTGCAACGACACAAATGTAAAACAAATCTGATTGGTATAGGGGTCCATGACTACTAGGGAGCAAACAGCAGAACATGAAAAGCAGGACAAATAACTTCCAGGTTGTTTTGAAGCAGCAAAGTGAAAAAGAGAAACAGAATTACTCACAGATTCTCGGCTGCGCCTGGTGCGCATATTGTGTTTGCCGTTAATAGTTTCGTCCTCTTGGACTGGCTTGAAAAGAAATGGCGGAGGATCAGGCGGACTATCCACTACAGGTCTATCTTCACCATACTTTTTGAAAAACAAACGGCAGTCAGTGCACAGGAGTGCTTTATCCTTGCCTGCATGGTGCCAGTCCTTGGACGCTGAAAGACAAAGGGAGAGAAAATTTACATTTAAGATATTATTCAACAAAATACAGCTTATGGTAATTAAA
The DNA here is from genome assembly GCA_027122535.1 of Octopus maya. NCBI lineage: Eukaryota > Metazoa > Mollusca > Cephalopoda > Octopoda > Octopodidae > Octopus > Octopus maya. The sequence goes on from JAOPJW010004483.1 coordinate 2,244,337, forward strand.
AGTTTCGAGAATTAACTTTTATGGAATGAATTTACATTTAAATGAGTCATATCTAACTTCTTACACCAACCATACAATGTCATTCTAAAAATACATAATCATCATCATTTAATGTCCATTGTCCACTAATGCCAAGTGGTCAGTCAACATTACTACGTAAGGAGCATAGGGTCAGTTTCTTGGTTTTTCTGGGGCATATAGTCCTACCTGGACAGGGTACCGGTCTGTCACAGGATGACTCATTCTTGCTGGCTGAGTGGACTGGAGCAATGTGAAATGAAGTGTCTTGCTCAAGAAGACAATGCATCGCCCAGTCCAGGAATTGAAACCACAATCTTATGATCAAGAGTTTAACACCCTAACCACGAAGCCATGTGCCTCCACTATCAATAATATCGATCACAAATTTTGGCAAAATTTTTGGGGAGGGTGTAAGTTGATGACGTCGACCCCAGTATGCAACTGGTATTTTATCAACCCCGAAAAGATGAAAGGCAAATCTGAACTTGGCGGAATTTGAACTAGGAAAGCAAAAACAGATGAAATACTGCTAAGCATTTTGCCTGGGGCACTCACGATTCCTGCAGCCCACTGCCTTAGTATATATTATATTAAACAATTGATTATTTTGTGAGAGAGAGAAACATTATGATCCATGAGAAATCAAAGTGACTTACTAGTAGTAAAGCAGCGTCTACATGAGTAGCCACTCAAGTCGCGCCCTTCGCTGTCATCTGAGTCATTATCAGATATTTCACTAGCAGAACTGAGATCTGAAGAATAAAAGCAAAGAGAAACAGTTTACAATTCAGCAATAATTAATTTCCAAAATATAAACGATTGCATTGTATTAGCTATTTTTCAATATTCCTTGACCATTTAATTCAGACACGTTAGTTTTTTTTCTTTCTCACCTCATCTATTACTTCTGAAGAAGAGCGTAAGCTCAAAACATTAAAAACATTTTTCCCACTGTTTTCTGAACATAAACCTAATACACTCTGTTTGCTGTTCTTTTACTTCATCTTAAGATTTCTTTTTTATTTTTTGTAAGTTTGTGGACAATATTAACCATTATCCAGAAATCTTCCATCACACACCTGTGACCTTTTCAAAGACACTTTCCATCCTTGTGTGTGCACCTGTTCCACTTAGTCCATTTTATGAATGAACTAAACCAGACTAAGCAGAGCAGGAGAAGAGGAGAATAGAAAGTGTCGCTGAAGATGATACAGATTCACCATTATACTTCACTTAAACATTGACTATTAGCTGTATGGTGTCAAAACTTTGGCCTCATCACTGCAGTGCAACTTTGTCAACGATCAGTTTGTACAACAAATATTCTGACACCATATAACCAATAATTGTTTCAGTGAAGTGAACTGCCTTCATGCATTTTTAATAGTTAAAAGGTCTTTTTTCCATACTGTAACCATATCAGTTTCAACACACAGTCTCGCATCAAATAACTTGTCTAGTACACTGCAGCTCTGAAATCTCAGGGTAGAATTTTCCATCCACAATACAATAAAACAAGGATTCTCAAACCAGGGTACTATACCCCTAGGGATATATAAGAGGGATCAGAGAGGTTTGTGAATTTCGTAAAAATACTGAAATTTTCAAGTAACACAATTGATTAAATGCAAGTCTTATCTTAAGAAAAAACAGGGAAAATAATCCAGAATCCTTGTCTGGTACTGAATTCATCCCCAAATCTAATCAGTTTGAGCCAGTCACGAGGCCAAACATCCCTGGAAGTTTCATCTGAATCCATCTAGCAGTTCTCAAGCTGTTTTGTCCATGGACAAACAAACACAACTGAAAACAATACCTCTGCCTTCAGTAAGGCAGAGGTAGCAGTAATAATAATAATAATAATAATAATAATAATAGTAACCTTTTCTACAAAAGGCAAAAAGCCTGAAATTATTTGGTGGTGGTGGTCGATTACATTGATCTCAGTACTTAACTGCTTCTGTATATTATTGGCCCAGCAGAATTTGAACTCTGAACATGAGGACAGATGAAATGTCACTGAGCATTTTGTCCAGTTTGGGAAGCTATGATTAACAGAGATTAACTGCTTATGGTCAAAAATAAGCTGGTATCTTAACTTCTGAGATTTATTCATTTACTTCAAGACTGAAACCATCTTCTACAATGGAATAATAGAGTAAGAATTTTTAAAAATTTAAAAAGAAAAAAGGGAAATCTTACAGAATTCACTGGATGGCGGTCTCTGAGATCGTGTTGTCTGTCTTTTCAAACCACTCTGCCGACGATGTCGTCGATGGGGCCGGGCCGTAATGCCAGCTGGAGTCTTCTTCCAGAAATAGTAGTACTCAACCAGTTCACCCTGGGCAAGAGGAAAGACAAAAAATATTGAACAGATGAGAAGAGTTTGGCAGGAGACAAACATAGTAAGTACAGGCAAGATGATTTATAAACTTCAAACATCATTGTTGTGAGGGGCCGTAACAGAGAATCAGGGTACCATCAGGGTCCATTGGGCCCCACCACTTGTTTACAAAGGAAGAAAACAGAATCCTTAGAAGTCAGGGGTTTCTTCCCTCTTGTGAATAAATTCAATAATTATAGTTTCATGAAGTAAACCTTAGGTGTTCCAACCATGACCATCTCATAAAAATTATTCAAATATATTTAACATTTAAGAGTTGATCTTTAAGAAAATAATAGTGTAATGTGAGAGAAATTTGGTTGCTTTTTCTAGCAAGTCAGGTGACCACATAGTGCAATGGGGATGTAGGGCAGCTGAAGTAGATTTTATTTGTTGCAACACTGAAACCTATTCTTATGGATTCTAATGGTTATGAGGGTCCTACACAGGTGTGACATACAGAGCACTCATGCTGGTTTCACATACAGAACACTCGAACTGGTGTACAAAGCACCTGTACTGGTGCCACATAAAAAGCACCCAGTACACTCAATGAAGTGGTTGGCACTAGAAAGAGCACCCAGCCATAGGAAACCATGCAAAAAGACAATTGGGACGTGGTGTAAAACTGTCCAACCCATGCCAGCAGGGAAAATGGACATTAAACGATGGATAATGATTTCTCACCGAGTATGATATATATTCTACAACAATTAATTTATTAATAAGCTGGGAATGTTGAAAGACTATATTACTTATTGACATTAAATATCTGCACAGAAGGAAAGAAATGGAACAAGAAAAAAAGCCAAAAAAAAAAAAAAGCAAACATCAAGAAACTAGCACCAAACACAGAGTTTATCATGCTTTGATATAGTGTTACACAACCAATTATATCATTATTATTATTATTATTATTATTATTATTATCATTCACCAACTCCACTCCCGGTTCTCAAATGATTATAACCATGGCTGTGTATTATCACATGACTAAGATTTACAGTAATTGTTTCCTGGAAAGTGAAAAGGGGTGAACAGTACTGTGGAGCAGAGTTCAATTCCGTAGTGTGCCATTTATCTTTTACTTGCTTCAGTCATTGGAATGCAGCCATGCTGGAGCATTGTCTTTAAGTGTTCCAGCTGAATGAATCGAACCCAGTTCTTATTTTCCTGAAGTACCAACCTTATTCCATCAGTTTCTTTTGCCAAACTGCTAAGTTACAGGAAGGGAAAAAAAAAACCGATACCAATTGTCAAGCCATGGTGGGAAACAAACAAAAGCAAGAAAAACATCTATCTATCCACATCCCCCAAGGCTCTGGCCGAGTGCTTTACCACTAAGCTAAACTGCCCACTGACAACATTTCTGCTGATTCTAAACACTAAACAGATAGCTGTTTGTTGACAACTTTTTCCACTTTGTAATATTGACCCAAATTTTGCTGCTGTTTTAACAACGATACTGCATTTGAAAATATTGCTTTGTATTGTATGATCCACATTTGGTGCTTCTTAAAAGCAAATGTAAGTTTATTTGTCTACAACACATAGAAGAATAGGTTTGATATTGTATGTTTTAATGGCAACAGGTCGTAGAGTTACTTATACAGTTCAATCAGTGACAAGATATATCTATATGCAATGGATTTTTATACGAGATTACAGATTTAGATAAACAAAGATGACATCGAATGAAACTGCTAATAGTTCCAGCATGATCTACCAGGAAAGGGACCACTGGTTTACAGATAGCTCATCCTTTAACCCTTTAGCATTTAAACCGGCCATATCCGGCCAAAAGTATTCTGCCTATTCTATGTTCAAACTGACCAGATCTAGTCTTTCACACCAACCCTACAATAACATTTTAAACACTTAAAACACAAGAAAGTTAATCAGAAATACTTAATCCAACGAATTCAATGCCAGATAGAATTTGGAGCTTACTTCCTCTCAACGTAGGATAGAATTCCTTACTCAACACCAAAGATTTCATTCTAAAGACTGAGACATCACTTAACATCCATTTTCCATGTTGGCATGGGTCGGATGGTTTCGACTTGGTTTCTACAGCTGGATGCCCTTCCTAATGCCAACCACCTTAGAAAATGTACTGGGTGTTTTTTACTGGACTTGGTACCATCACAATACTTTTTATATAGAACCAGTACAATCCAAATCCAAACAGAACTCACTAACTTTTGCCAGGTGGTGTTATAAAGCAAAGAGGTAAGGCTTTAAAACAGCCAAGGTAAGGTTTTATAAAAGTAAAGATAAGGCTTGATGATCTTCAAGGAAAAGTTTTACAGGTGTCAAAGTAAGGTTTACAACAGTTGAAGTCAAGGTAAGCTTTTCTAAAAGTGAAGACAAAGTTTCATAATGTTCAAAATAAGGTCTTATAACATTGTAGGTAAAGTTCTGTAAAAGTCATGATAATGTCTTACACCTGTGAAGGTAAGGCTATGTAAAAATGAAGACAAAGTTTTCCTAACATTTCAGGTAAGGTTATATGACTGCCAAGGTAAGGTTTTATAAAAGCAAAGACAAGGTTTTGTAACTATCAAGGTAATATTTTACAACACTGATGGAAACTGAAAGAAGCCTGTCATATAATGAGTGAAACAAAGTAAAAGAGAAAAGATAACGATAAACGAGCAGAACAAATATTAATTCCCATCATTGGCTGAAGGAATTGCCATGAAAATTCCTCGTCTGAGATGGAGTGAAAAGCATTTTACAAACACCACAAGGTATTCCTCTCTCCATCCTTAATGATTTAACCCTTTAGTGTTCGCATTATTCTGCCATAATTAATGCTTTTTTATCCACATAGTTTTGAACTAATCATGCATTATCTCGTAGCTATGAGATCTTGATGTGGTAGCTATTAATTTTAAAAACGATATTGTAAGGTTGGTGTGAGAGACCAGATCTGGCCAGTTTGAACATAGAAACAGGCAGAATACTTTTGGCCGGATATGGCCGGTTTAAATGCTAAAGGGTTAAAGGACTCTGCCAGCTCACCCCTGAAACATTAGTTTGGTTTAATTAATTAAGAACAGGGAGAGAGGTGTGTAAGACTGAGCTGAGCTGAGCTGAGAAAGGATTCGTTTTAAACTGAAGCGTTTTAATAAGGAGTAAAACAACAAAATGACCAACAAGCAAACGGAAACTTCCAGAGAGAAATCAAACAGAAGACAATAAACAAAAGTAAAAGAAGAATTGAAGAAGACGGAGAAGACACACAGACACACTTGGCCCACAGAAGATTAATTATTCAGTAAGATGTGGTAATAGTCTCCTTCAATATGTATAAGCTTTCACAAACAACAAGCTAATAAATATTAAGTTTCTATTTTGCCTTGATAGCCACCACCACCACCACCACTGCCGTTGCCATCACATCCATACTACTCTATTACCATAATAATAATAATAATAATAATAATAATAATAATAATAATAATGACAATATTCCCACAGCTGTTACATTCAACTGTACAACATAAACAAACAATAGATTCAGGACAAGAACAACATCACCACCACCAACAACAACAAACTGCCAGCCATGTGGTTACCATCACAACAGATTACTGGCTCTGTTCACCAGGGTGATTAGCTGTTTAATAATTCCACCAGGGTTCAAACAAGTGTTGTTAATTTCTGAGAAACTGTTTTAAATACCACCACCAGCACCAGCACCACCATCGCTACCTCCACCACCAGCACCAGCACCAGCACCACCATCGCTACCTCCACCAGCACCAGCACCAGCACCACCATCGCTACCTCCACCACCACCGCCAGCTCCACCACCACCGCCACCAGCTATTTAGAAATTATTAACAGCTGTTTTAACCTCTTCTGAAATTATTAACACTTGATGTGATAATAATGTTTAGTTGTAAAGAAAGTGTTTAACAAAACTGGTGATAGCTAGGAGAAAAGCTGGCTGCCACCACCCCCACCACCACCACCACCGCCACAGGCTGACTTTGCCTCCCATCCATGGGTGTGCGTGTGTGCGCACTAGGGTCGATATAATCAACTAGTCCCCTCTACCCAAATTTCAGGCCTTGTAACTTTAATAGAAAGGATTATTATTAAGGTGGTGAGCTGGCAGACTCATTAGCACGCAGAGCAAAATGCTTATTGGTATTTTGCCCATCGTTACGTTCTGAGTTGAAATTTCACTGAGGTCCACTTTGCCTTTCAACCCTTTCGGGTCAATAAATTAAGTACCAGAGAAACACTGGGGTCGAGGTAATCAACCAATCCCCTCCCACAAAATTTTTGCCCTTGTGGCAAAATCTGAAACCATTATGATGATTATTATAATAAGAGAAATGCAATGTTGAATGAACTGGATTAACTTTGGATTTGGTATGAGGAAGAAATAATGTGAACAGAAGAGGAATGTTTGAAGCCAGGCTGTGTCACTTGTGATAATAATAGTGCATTGCTGGATGATATCATGTAAAACAGTTTCTGAAATGACAACTGCTCCTCCCAGGCATAAAGCATTCGCTTCACAAACCACTGAGTAACGATAGTAAGCAAGAGAGAGGGGGAGAGAGAGAGAGAGAGAGAAGAGCAAACTTTTAATTGCTTAAATACAATTAATTGAATAAAAAAAAAAACAATTTGTTTCAACCAGAGATTAAAAAAAAACTGAAACAAAAATCTAAACCGTTTTCTGGTAAAGAGGCAAATTTAAAGGAAAATTAAGACAAAATTATGATAAAAAGTTCAAGCAAAGTAGAATTGAAACAGCAGAGATATACCTACATCTGTAGCTACCTACCTATCTACCGACCGACCGACCGACCTACAATAAACATCAACTGACAACTATTTCAAACCTAAGAGGCTTACTTATCTTTTGACAGATTCTAATAAATCCTGCCGGGATTAGCAAACTAAGTCTTTTTTTTTTTTTATACAAGTCAGTAATTTAACAACAATAATTTGAGATAAAAAAAAACAAAAAAAAACACACACAGC
>JAOPJW010004483.1:7135122-7145841 GCA_027122535.1 Octopus maya
TCCGACATTTGAAACCCCAAGTACTATAATAACTTTTTACTGTTTGTTCTAAATTATAGCACACACACACACACACTCACACTCACACATACATAGTATATAACACCCACACATAGATACATAATATGCATTCATATATATATATATAACATACACATATACACGCATACATACATAACACATATATTAAATATACATACATTAAAAATATACATATGTATATAAAGGATACCTGTGAATACAAGAAGTGTCAGGTGATTGTTTATATTTATCACACTTGCTTGGTATGTATACATGCATATACATAGGTCCACAAAGCATTGTGTATGCATGTGTTTTTATATATATGATATATATATAAAAAAAAAAAAATGTATTAAGATTGTGAAAGTTTTTCACTGTAGTTTTTAATGTCCAGTTTCGAGCTGACTGGTCACAGTTTCAATTTAGTGCTAGATACTCTGTTGAACGAAGAAAGGGTAAGTTTTGCTGGCCAAATACTTGTTGATGACTTTGAAATTCTATTTATAAATCAAAGAAAGAAAAAAAAAAAAGCACACACACTTATATGACTTTATAAAAGCTAAATTTTTTGGTAAATTGCTCTTCAATACTCTCTCACTATCTCTTTCTTTGGGCTTTGTTAGTTGAAATGGTCCCTCTATAATCTATTTGTAAGCCCTACCTGTTTGGGATCCATTCCACTTACAAAGCATCACACATATACAGTTTAGTTATGAAATGTATATGTAAAAACTGCCCAGGTTAGTGATGTCTGCATAATGGTTGAATTTTGTTAATTGTTGCACTGAACAATGGCTAAATTGGGTAGAATTTTCTTTTGTCAACAACCTTTTGTTGTGACTTGGAAGTTGAATTGGTTATTGAGTTTACCAACTTGTTTTCAAACTTGTATTAGTTTTAGCCAAGAGGGTAACGGCAAGGCTTTTTATGTCTGCTAATCTTTCCTCGCCAGTGAACAATATTTTAATTTTAAATTTAATTACAGCTACTACCTGTGTAACGTAAAAGTATAAAAGCTGCGGGACTGTTGTGTATGTATCCAAGTGTTTTGAGTGATCAGCAAAAGGAAAAAAAAGGAAAAAAAAAGGTTGTGTGTGGAGGTGGGTGGGTACATGTGTGGTTGTGTGTGTTTGTAGGCAGATGTGGCAGATTAAATTTTTCTGTTGTAAACTATATTTATATGTAAGGAGAAGAAACAAGACTAGTCCTGTCACTCGTTATTTTAATAATATTGCATATATATATGTAATATTGTAATATATATATATTGTATAATTTTCATAACACTGTTGTTTGTTGAGGTAGAGGCAAATTTAGTGTAATATATAATGATGTTATTGTAATGATAGTATTATAGTAATGTAGATGTGTTGAAATAATTGCTGTCGTTAAAAAAGATTTCTGTTAACAGTGAAGAGATACTAGTAGACTAGTAGTTTGTTCTGAGTTCACCTAGTTGTGTTGTTGTTGCTGTTGTTGTTAGTTTGTGAGTAGTTTTGGTAGGAGTGTGTGTTGTGTAAGTGAACGGTTTGAGTAGATGTAAAAGATCAGTGTGCTAGTTTAGTTTACTGTAACTGCAGCTTCTGTCAGAGATGATAGCAGACATCTGTGAAATGAATTCTGGTTTCTTGTCTAAAAAGACTAAGAAAAAAAAAAAACCACCACCACCACCACCTCCTCTATCTTCACTGCACCAAACCTCCACCATCCATCTTCTAGTACAGACATTGAGCTAGCTTGATGTGGTATAATATTCAAATAACTTTCTTCTGTCCTAGACTTCTTCTCATGAAACTTTTAAGGGGAGGGCTACAAGCAGACCATTTACATCAGTTTATATAAGCCATTAAATACACATACATACATACACTTACACCTACACACAAACATCATACAACTCTCACTGTTCTTGGTTAAGTAGGCAAGTAGAAGAGGAGGAGGAATAAGAGATATATTTTTTTATCTTATTTATTTTGTTTTACTTATTTTTCTTTGACTGGCTGTTTTGGAGTTGTGATAACTTGTTGGTTCTTATCTCTCAAACTTCCACTCTCCATGATAAAATTATTCTTTTCTAGCTTATAACCTCAATATTATCACAATAGCTTGTTAGTTCACTGCATAAAAAATTATTCTAACTTATGGTATCAGTATTATTACAATAGGTTATTAGTTATGGGTGTATTAAAAATATTAAAAATTATTACTTATATTATCCAGTATTATTACAGTAATTCATTAATTCTATGTGGAGTTCTACTACTGTTCAACTTATACCATCAGTATTAGTTTATTGGCTAAGAGCAATATTGGTCAATAATTCTCCAGCTTGTTCTCTTTGTTCTTAGCCCCTTTTCTTACCATATTTCTGTTTAGATATACTGCTTTTGTTGTAATTAATTTTGAGAATAATGAATTTATTTAGTTAAACGTCATTATTAAGCCAGTGTTTGGAACATAAATTAACAGGAAATTTTTGATGGAAGGTTTTAATTTTGTTCACTTTAAAACAGAAAATTTCTATCACGGAAACAGGGGCAGTTTCAAGTGGTTTAATAATCATGGACAGACCAAAGCATTTACCAACCTAAACAATGAAATATTATCTTTATATGCTTTTCTACGATAATACTATAGACTTTCTTTCACCTATTCCTCACCAATTTTTCTGATGAAATACCCTGCTTGTCCATTTTTTTCAATTTATATTAAAAATAATCATGGACTTTGCAATACTTAAACAAAATAAACTGATTCTGTTGTTGTTTGGAACATAATGAAAGTTTCAGACTTAAAATTATGATAGGAGGATGAGATTTTTAAAAATGAACACTTCGTTTTAACAAAAGAAAACAACAACTGGACAGTTTTTGTATTGTGTAAAAACCGAAGGTGGTATGATGTGGGTTACGGAATACAGTTCTGTAGATTAGTGTAAAAACTGGCAAATGGATTGTTTAGGATGGAAATAGAAAGGAAGTGAGATTAAAAAAAAAACCCAAAAAGAACGCAACACTGCTCCCATGCTTAGATTTAAGCAATCATTTCAAGCACTTTTCCTCCTTCTAATACACACCTATTTTCCTTACATCTCCATATTTGCATTCTTTATATGCAAATGCATTTTTTTCTCCCTTCTCTTTCTATATTGGAATAGTCAGCTGTTTATAGGAAAGGAGTTTAATTCTTTGGTTAGATTATTTCTGTTGAAATATAACTGCTTATGTTTCAGTTAATTTTTTTTTTTTTTTTTTTTTTAAAGAGCAAAGTATTTAGTGAAGCAACTCATTATTGAGTGTTTAGAACATAACAGGAAATGTTGGTGGTAGGTTTTAGCTTAGATTACTTTAACCCTTTTGAAAATAACTTTGTCGTTATTAAGCTGGTGTTCAGAACGTTAAATTAACATGAAGTTTTCATGGAAGGTTTTGGTTTAGTTCATGTTTAAAACAGGAAGTTTGTATCATAGAACCAGGGATGGTCTCATGTGGATTGGCATCAAAAGGGTTAAATATCTTGGATTCTATTTGTTGTATCAGAAACAAAGAATCAGTGGAATGTGGTAAGGGTTTTTTTTTCTTTGGTGGGGGTAGGGGGTGCAGGGAGAGATGTAGGCCTTTGTAAACAGTAAAAGCAATTATTATTGGCAGTCTCAGAAATTCATTTGAAAAGTTTGAGGAATATGAATGGAAGTCAAGCAAAGTCTCGAACTGTCAGGGGAAAAACACACATGCCATACACTTAAAATTTAGTTTAAAAACATAGAGCTCATAGAGACTAAAGTGGAATGGGACATCTGGAGGACTGCTTGTGTTATTAGTAAATACCTACCAAAATTTAGACTCTTTGGACCAATTGTCTTTCTTGGACCAATTGTCTTTCTTGTGCCTTCATTTGCTTGATATCTGATAAATATATTAAACAAACAAAAAAAAATTTAAATAAAATAAAACAAAACCCCTAATAATTTCCTTGGTGGAATTCACATTGAAAGAGCATAAGTTTCTGAATTTTCAACTCACACACAACACTTTTTGATTTTATTTTTAAATTCTCCCCCTCCCCTCAAATTATGATCTGAATTGCTATCTTTATTATAATATCCACATCAGTGCTTCCTTGATTCTATAAAATACTCAGATAAAAAAATGAGTGGGCTTTTTTAATTTAAAAAGAATTTTTTTTTTAAGAGTACGCAAATAGGGAGCTCTGCTCTTTTGCAAATGTTTCCAGAAAAATGGTATAAGTTTTCACTCACTAGGCCAATTTTGTAATCCAGTTTCAATCCCAGCTCAAAGTCCCTATCTCTCTCTATTTATGCCATGATTGTATTTGGGGTCTGGGGATGATGAGGATAGGTGTGAATGTTACAATATCCTGTTTCCTGCTCTTCCTTATAAAGAAAATTGAAAAATAAAAACAAAGCAAAGTTACCCCTTTTTAAGGTATGATCTATCCCTAATAAGTCAGTGTTTATGTTTGTGTGTGTGTGTTTGACACTTGCTTTTAATTAATTAAAATTTAATTGTTGAAATTAGATTTTTATTGAAATTTGTTTGGAGAAAATAAAATTATGCAAGATTGGTAACTGAGAAAGCTGATGATGTTAATTCAGTTTTATATTCTTGAAAGAATATATTTAAGGCAGTTTGATAGTGGTGGCCACCATGTGTCACTTGTTTCATATAAATACAAGTATTATATAGTATTGTCTGGGTACACTATACAACTACTATAACTAATATTACTTTAATCTATTAAGTGGCATCACTGTTATTTTATGTGCCAGTGTATATGTGCATGCTTGTGTGTGCTTACTCTCTTTGAATAATGGATAGGTCTGATGTGATGTTTTAGACCCCAACTGCAAAATTGTGGCAAAAAAAAAACCCCAAAAAAAAAAGGAGAAAAGGTAATGGGACAGTATTATATATTTTTTCTGTTTCTACAATTTCAATTTATGATTTTAAAAAAAATGTGTAAAATTTATTTTCCTTTTTTATAATTAAAATTTGAACAACCAACAGAAATTACTTTATATTTTTTTTATCATTAAAAAGATTTTTAAGTTTTGAGAGTTAATTCACAGTATTTCTCTGCAATCAATTTATTTTAACCTCACAATTAATAAATTAATGATAATTATTGCTCTAGTCATGTTCAAGTGTATTATTTTTGCTCATCAAATAAATAACAGTGATGAAATTTTTACGAAAAAAACCCCCAAAAAACTGGTGATTGAAGATAACCAGAGAGAGAAAAAATGTGACCCTTTTTTATATTTAAACTATTTATAACTAACACCAAATTTATTTTCCTTTGACTTGTCTATTTATTATTATGCTTTTTTTTTTGGCATTCTCACAATTTATCTTTCTTTGTTTAAGAATCTCTCTTAAAGATATCTTTTGTAAGATATCTAAAGATATCTGTATCTTGTATAAGATATATATATATATATGTTGTATATCTATAAGTAGATATCTCTACATCTTGTAAGATATTTGCAGGTAGATATCTCACATCCATAGATATATATTTTGTATATGTTATCTACAGGTATATATCTGTATATCTTCATAGATATCTAATCTCCTCAAAAACAACAGTATTAATGTTACCTGTAATTTCTGTTCATCACAATAAAACATCGCTATTTTGCTTACTTTTCCTGACTTTGAAATATGTATTTGAACACCACCATCATTAATAATAATAATAATAATAATAATAGTAATAAATCTTTGACTGTCTTCTTTATTGCTGGAAAAGACAAAAAATTAAAAAATGGTTTTCTGTTGTGTATTTTTAAATTGATTTTTTTTTTTTTTTTTTTTTTTTTTTTTTTTTTTTTTTTTTTTTTGTTAATGTTCAGATCCTTTCAGGGTCCAGGTTTGTCTTTGTGTATGGAGTGTGTATATGGCTTTGGATAAGCTCAGCTTGAGCAGGCTGTGTATTATATTTCATTCACCAGGTGTCGTCAGTGACTGAGCCACCAAACAGCTCTGTCTCAATAGTTTTTGTCTTGTGTTTAGGAAATCATTATTTAATTTGTTCACCTTTTGTTTTTTTTTTTATCTTCCATGTTCATGGGACAGCACGAGTAGCCCTATGATTTTCTTCATAGTGATGTCTTAGCTTTCATTCCACGTCTTTCCACTATCAATTTGCAATTGGTGCATTTTCCTCATGTCACCCACCCTATATTTATGTAACACCTGTCCCTCCCAGCTTTACTCTAACACACACGACTATTCTTTTTAATTAACTTCCTCCCCTCTCGTTTGATGATTCACCCACTTTCAGCCATTTCTCCCAGTACATCGAACAACCAATCAATGAAGGAGTTTCTATGCCTTTGCTGAAGCTGCTTGAAATAGCAGCCAAAATCTCCCTCAACAATCATCCCCTACCATCTAAAGTATTTTCTCCTGCATTGCCAAAACAGAACTTTATTTTCTGTATTATGTTAACCTAGTAGCCTAATGGTTTAAGGTGTTGCACTCATGATCATAAGGTCATGGTTTCAATTCCCAGGTTGGGCAGCATATTATGTTCTTGAGCAAAACACTTTTTCATGTTGCTCCAGTCCACTCAACAGACTGGTCCCATTCAAGTAGGACTGATATAATTTATCTTTTATATGCTATGGAAGCCAAGTGAAGCCCCATTCTTGTGAGTCTTAGGGGCTTTTGACAGACCCTAAGAGTTAACCAAACCCAAAATGTATATTTCATTCTGATGCACCTGTATGGCTTCGTGGTTTTGGACACACCTGTGTAAAGTTTCATTGCATGTGTGCAGTGATAGCATGTACAATCACACACACACATAAAAATTTATCTGAAACAGGAGCTCCTCCTTAAAAATGTATTGTTTGACCTTCAGTATGTGAAAGAAGTAATGATATTGGTGAGTGAAAGGGGGAGAGGATACCTGCGATTGTTCTGTGTGTGTGTGTGTGTAAAGAATGTGGAAGACAGTGGGTTGGATTGAGCAAACAACCAAGGAATTGATGAGATTAGATCACTAAATATCTCGTTTCATATATGACATGAGATTGAGAAAATGATTTTAACGAGTTGTTATTCAGTGTATACCAACATACAATGATTTTTTTTTTTTTTTTTTTTTTTTTTTCTCCTAATTTTCATTTCTTTTAAATGTTTATTGTTTGGTGTGTATCCAGTTTTAGTTTTTATCAAATTCCTTATTAAGGATGGCTGAATTGTTAGCACTCTGGACAAAATGTTAAGTGGCATTTCTTCCAGATCTTTATGTTCAGAGATCAAATTCTGCCGAGGTTGACTTTACCGTTCATCCTTTCAGGGTCGATAGATAAGTGCCAGTTGAGCACTGGGGTTGATGTAATTGAATAAACCCCCGCTTCCCCTAAAATTGCTGGCTTTGCGCCAACATTTGAAATTATTATTATTAATGCATCAATTGTTTTATTTTTTTCTTCTATTTTTTACTTTGAAACTAACTAGATTTATTATTTTTTTTGTGTAATTTTTTTTTAACGAGTAATTCTTCACATTTTGAATATGTTGACAGTGTTTATGATGTACTTGATGACCTTTTGTGTAAGCCAAACAATCTCACACTTTACTCCTCACAGTGAATAGAGTTAACATTATTATTATTATTATTATTACTATAATAATAAAGTTCAGTCTTTTGTGTATATTTTGACATGTAATTGAATAAAACTTGGATAGAACCTAGCAAAGTGTTAGTACTTATGTATATAATTGTTTTTCCTTTGTTTTCAAATGAGACCTTTGTCAGCTGTTCACCTGCAATCTATTTAAAGCTTATCGATATATCTTTCTATGTTTTTTATATATATATATATATCTTTCTATGTTTATATATATATATATATCAAGAAGACCCTTCCTCCACAGCGGAAGTGTTAAGGTTGCTCCCCCGATGAAGGGGATCAGCCTGCAAGAGTCCTGTCGGTGCCATGTTAAAAAGCACCCAGCACACTCTGTAATGTGGTTGACATTAGGGAGGGCATCCAGCCATAGAAACCAAGCCAAATCAGACTGGAACCTGTGCAGCTCTCTCGCTTGCCAGCTCTGTTCAAACTGTCCAATCCATGCCAGTGTGGAAAGACAAATGTTAAGAGATGTTGATGATAGACACACACACACACACACATCACCATGGTATGTCCATGCTTCATTTGCATCTCCAACCTGCACCCCCCCCACTCCTCATCTTGCCCTGAATATCACTCTACTAGAAGCTGTCCAGAGATGTGTAACCAAACAAAGTACCTTCCATCAATCACTTAACAATATCCTGAATGTATTGGCATCAACACACTAAAGTTTTGACACCTAGTGGTTGACTAACTTGATAGAAGAATCTCACAAGATTATCATCAGCCAACTTTAAAACCACTCAGATCACCTTTTTTGAGTTCAATATCTCCATCATCCATGGATATGCCTATAAAATCCGGGGCTGGGGTAGTGCAACATGTGACTTTCTGCAACGTTTTTGATGCTTGGATTGTTGAAGCAGGGAATAAACCACTTCTGTCTGGTGTTTAGCTGTCGGGACACTGCATCTTTCAAAAGGCTTTCAAATTCACTAATGCTTTCTCCTGAAAGGGTCCCTGTGTACCCTTTTAATGTCCACTTTTTTTGTCTGTGTACCTTGTATCGTTGCTGTCTTTCACCCTTTGGCACATTACCATTCTCTGTTGCCCCCTTTTATCCTTTTCCAACATGTTACAGGGCATCTAAATACTGCATACAACACTCATTAAATTGCCAAGCCAGAAGAATCATTAAGCATGCCAGACAAAATGAACCCCTCTCTCAAAATTTAGCCTTGTACCTATAGTGGAAAGGACTAATTAAGGTAGCAAGCTGGCAGAAATCATTAAGCACATGGGACAGTGTTTAGTAGCATTTCTCCCAACTTGACATTCTGAGTTCAAATCCTGCTGAAGTCAACTTCACTTTTCATTGGTCAATAGAATCAACTAGCCTCCTGCCCTTAAAATTTCTGTAGGAAGAATTGTTTTCAAGGTAGGGAGCTGGCAGAATCATTAGCATGCTGGACAAAATACTTGGTAGCATTTCTTTTGGTTTTATGTTCTGGAGTTCAAATTCCACCAAAGCCAACTTCACCTTTCGTCCTGAAAGGGGTTGAACATTGGGGTCGATGTAATAAACTATTCTACTCCCCCCCCCCACAAAATTGCAGCCTTTGCGCCTTCAGTAGAAAGCATTATTATTATATATAAACAAATGCAAAAGGCGAAAAAACAAAATATATTGGGTTAATCTATTTATGGCATAAACTGTGGACAATTATAGAACGAGGGGGGGGGGTAGCAGCAGTAGTCATTGTTATCTTTCATTCAGTAATTTATATTTTGTTTGGGGTTTGAAACCCCATTGATTTTGTTGTTGTTTTTTTAAACTGACCAATACACACTCATAACTGACGTCAATGCTGAGGCAACATTACACTCGCCTGACCATATTTGGTTATGTATGTCATTTGATCTAAAGTTGCCCAGACGAAAAGCATTGATTTAGATTAGTTAATCCACTGATTACTCTCCACACTCCTCCAGCTTATTATCCACATCTTATTTCTCTCTCTCTCCCCTCTCTCATTTTATCTCCATCACCACCCCATCTCTTGTCAATTAACACCAATATTAAAACCAGCCAACCGTGGAGCTTCTTAATGGTTGTTTACCCTCCTAAAAACATCAACCAAATTTCTCACATATCATGTCTTATTGTCTTTAACAAAGGAGGGACACATCAGACAGTGTAGTCAGTGATAGGCAAAAAACACAGGGTGGTCAGAGTTGGAACAACTTTTGATCGACTGGATTTGAAGACCAGGTTCTGAAGGGTGTTAAACTGTATATATTGTTAAACAGTATATATTATTAATCGGTATATATTATTGAACTGCATATATTATTAAAACAGTGTATATACACAGAATAAGATTTTGCACTAAAAATGTGTATATTTACATTTTCCCTGACCCTGTAATTACATGCGCACATGTGCATGCATGCGCTTACGCACACATTAGACATATTTATTTCTTGAGCTTGTTTATATCGTCGTCTTCCCCCCACCAAGTCACGAAGTATAGAGGCTCAACCCCCTCCTCCTCCTTATTGATTAGCTACCCATGTCATGGGGGTGGTTTTGTTTGAAGTATTGGATTACTTCTCATTGATCACCACAGCTCAGTAGTATAATTGTATCTTTTATATCTCTGTGTCTATATATATATGTGAATATATATATATATATATATATGCACATATATTGCATGCAACACATGCATATATATATATATATATATATACACACACACACTAACACATATATATGCATACAATTAAAATAGCTGCAGGCTGTTAACGTTCACAGCTAGGTACACAGTCATCCCTCCACCCCCAACTCCATCTTAGTGTTGAGTAGACTTCATAATCGCAGGCATTCAAGATGTGACCATTCTATTGTTTTTGTATATTCCAGACAACACGAATGCAACGTGTCCATCTGGTAGGGTTTGAGAGTAATTAGGGTGTGTTTTCTAGCAGCTTGAATGACTGCTCAGAAACTCCTTTGTTAGCTCGTAGATAGTTTTAGGCAGGTGTCAAATTTCAACAAGGTTAACTTTGCCTTTCAGAGT
>JAOPJW010004483.1:8151362-8167702 GCA_027122535.1 Octopus maya
AAGCCATTATGTACGTGTATGAGGTATATGTGTGACTGTGTGCATGTATGTATGTGTAGATGTATATGTATGTTTTGCATGTCCCCCCAGCACTGCTTGGCAACCAATGCTGGTTTGTTTACATCCCTGTCCCCATAACTTAGCGGTTCAGCAACAGAGACCAACAGAATAAGTACCAGGCTTAAAGATTAATAAGTAGGTACCAGGGTGGAATTGTTTGATAAAACCCAGGGCAGCACCCAAGCGTGTCCACAGTCCGAAATATAGGAAACTTTATAAAATCTTCTAGCATACCATAATCACATAAGCAAGTGAAATGTGTCAGCCCTTAAGAAAAGGGTCATAGAAAAGGCAATAGTGAGTGTCATATGTGTCTACACAAACATCCCCCCCAAACAACCCTTGGATGGGTTATGTGGGAGTCAATGTGCTTTTAATTAAAATAAAAAGCAATCCTTACTTAGCCATGCATGTCTGCACTTTGAAATGGTTGCGGATGCATGGTTAACTCTTCTGAGGTTTGAAGTCCCTTGTAAGAAACAGATACATGGTTGGAGTCCTACTATAAGGGCCATGCGTTCTTTTTTTAAACATGTTAATTCGCCACAGGGACCACCGTTGCTTCATTGCAAACTTCACACAACTGCCATGTGTACCACCAGTGGAACATTTTCGTAATTTGAGAAGACATGTTTGTTCTCTCTATCTTTTGACACTTTACATTTGACAGAATAATATGACTGCTAATCATTTATCCACATTGCTTTCGATTAATCATTCATATCTCATAGCTTTGGGATTTTCATGAGGTGATGGCTTATTTTCAGAAGGATATCGCACCATAGGAGTGGAAGGCTGGTTTTAACATAGAACAGAATATTCAGACCTGATATGGTTGGTCCGAATGTTAATGGATTAAATAACAAGCTCGGAAAATATCAACAGAGTTTATAGCAGAAACTCCAGCAAAGAAGATCTGAAGAAGGAATTCTAATTCCGAAATATCATCGGACAATAGATAACCAAATTACAACAGGTGTATAGTCCATTTTTTGTATTATAGTACATTGTTGTACCGTTCAAAACTTTTTATTCTTTACAAACAATATACAATGCTTCAAGCAAACTACCATACTCTCCCATTAATCCTTTTGCATTTAAACTGGTCATATCCAGCACAAATATTCTGTTTTATGCTGAAACCAGCCAGATCTGGCCTTTTACACCTACCTTACACTGTTACATCCTAAAAATAGACAATCACATCATCGAAATTTCAAAGCCACAAGATGAGTAATTAATTCAAAGCAACGTGAATACATAAGCATTACATTTGACAGAGGAATTTGAATGCTAAGAGGTGAAAGCTTATGAAATACGGTAAAAATGCAAGAAATTTACATTTCCTAGTAATTAAACAGTATGGAGTGTGACTAAGATACATGTGGCATCACAGGCAAGTCTACTAACAGGCCATGGCAGTTAACGTACTTATAAAAATGTGTTTTATCAACAAATAGGGTTCATCTAAAGAATCCCTTGAGTAATCTTACTTGATAGGGTCCATAGCACGGAGATCAGGGAGTCGCTCCAGGTTGTAGTGCTACTTTGCATTGAGAGATACGGTTTCATTTTTATTTTTTTGTCCTAAGATGCTTACAAAGATGCGTAGTAGCATCAACAAATGGTGTTTCTCCAAAGAGTTTTCCGGAGTAAAGTTATTTAACAGGGTGAATAGCATGGAGATCAGGGAACTTCTCCAGGTCGAGTCACTACTTCACCGATTTAAGAGATTATGGTTATAATACTATGGGGCCATGTGATTAGAATGTCACAAAGAATAAACTCTGCAAGATGGATTCTTCAACCAAGCCAAATGGAAGAAGACCTAGAGGTAGATAAAGAATGACATCATCATCGTTTAACATCTGCTTTCCATGCTGGCATGAGTTGGACGGTTTGACATGGAACTGGCCAGCTAGGAGATATCCAGATTCCAATTGTCTGTTGTTGCATGGTTCCTACAGGTGGATGCCCTTCCAAATGCCAAGCACTTAGGCACTTAGTGTGTGCTGGGTACTTTAACCCTTTAGCATTTAACCGGCCATATCCGGCCAAGTATTCTGCCTGTTTTATGTTCAAACTGGCCAGATCTGGTCTCTCATACCAACCCTACAATGTTGTTTTAAAAATTAACAGCTACCTCATCGAAATTTCATAGCTACAAGATAATGCACGATTAGCTCAAAACAATGTGGATGAAAAAGCATTAATTTTGGCAGAATAATGCGAACACTAAAGGGTTAAGATTACGATTATTTATCAAGAAACTCTAATCTCCCTAAACAAAGAAATGAAAGCTTCTGGCCCACTTACCTGCTTGAGTTGGAGCATGTAAAGCTGCCACTAGTGACCCTGTCATATTCCGATTGTGTGGCATAACTCCCTGAGGAGTAGACAGCGCACTTCGGATTAACTCGGTGCTACGGCTGCGACTTCGAGACTGACGAGAGCGGTTAGCAGTGGCATCAATCAGTACAGGCTTGTTGGCTAAAGTAGACCCTACGGACACTTGCTCCACGCACTGGATCACATTGGTCGTAGGTATTGCTGTCACATCGTTCTCACTGTCATGCTGCTGTGCTTTTCTCGGCATTGTAGAGTCAATTACACTTTCAACACTCTTACTTGGTGGTACTTCAACCGACACAGCAACCTCACTCGACACTACTGCTGCTACTGTTGCTGCTGTCGGCAATGAACATTTACCGACTGCAGAAGTTGTGGCTGGTGCCGTAGTAATGGTCACTGATAAAGGTTTCGCAGCTGTCGACATTGGTGAGGTATCGGAGAGATGCACTCTTGAGGTGGAAGCTGCAGGACAAGTTGTCGCCATCGTCGTTGTCATTGTCTGCTCCACTGAGGGTTGCTGCTCACTCAAACTTTCGCTTGCCTCACTAACAATGGGAGTTATAACTTCTAGTTTTGACTCGGGACTCTCAGTTGGTGGTGTAAAAGTGATGTTTAACTCGGGAGGCACCGGTTTGGAGCAAACATCTTCTTGCATTGCTGTTGTTGTTGTCGTCGTCGTCGTCGTTGTTGTTGTTGGAACTGGAGTGGTGCCAGTGGCCGAAACGGCCGGAATGACAGCAACTGCTGAAACTTTCTTCTTGCGGCCTTTTCCACGCCGTGTAACAATGATTGACTCAACAACCGTTTGCGGAGGACAGCCTGGTGAGCTATTTGCTTTCTTATTTTCTGTTAAATCTTCTTCCTGGTTAGCAAACAGTGCAAGGACATCATTTTCTATGGGATCTGCTCTGAGAGTTACCTTCAGCGAAGGTTTTTCTTCTTTTGTGCTCTTAGACACAGTATCCAGGCTCTTGATTTCATCCTTTTTTGCTGACCGAGTAACCAGAGGCAGTTTTTCCAGCTTCACAACAGGTGAGCCTACTTCTGTTGTCTTGGGAGAGGATGATGCTACAACTGCAGCAGCCTGTGCCTGAGCTTGTTGTCGCGTCGCTTTCGGAGATCTCGTCTTGGGGGACGCTATGCGGGTACGTGGGGAAGTGGTTCTTGGCAACATGCCAGAATCCATAGCTTTATAGTTAGGCTTCCTTCCTCTACGCGAACGTTGGTACTCCACCTGATTCTCTAGCTTACTACTTTCATCAATGTCTAAAGATGGAATTACAGTGCTCTTCTGAGCATCAACAACAGAAGACTTCTGGTGAGTAGAGACGCACGTCTCTGACACTGTATTTTCCACTTTCAATGAGTGGTGGTCGTCTTTAACATGGCGTTCAGGTCGTGGAACGCTACGTACCGTTTCCAGCTTGGGAGTATCAATTTCTTCATCATCATCTTCGTCAAAGTCAAAAACATCCTTGGCCTTCTGATATGCCTTTTCAGCTGTGTCTTCAACAGCAGAAACATTATCAGTAGACTCCTCTGTAGGGGGGCCTCGTCGAAGAGTGAATCCACGTGTTCTATTACGTCGGTTTGTCTCCTTCTGAAAACGGATTGGTGGTATTTCGACTTTCTTCTCTTTGACTTTTTCTTCGACTGAAGGCAACTTCAAAGGAGGCTGCAGTGGGGCTGCAACAGGTTCAATAATTAGATCGTCTAAAAGCAGATCTTCCTCAACAGGAGCTACTGAGATTTGTTTCTCTTCTTCAAATTTGGACGCACGGGTGCGTCGACTACTTGCCGTAGTAGAAGTGATGTTGACATTAGGTGTAACAGTCCCAGCTGAAATACTGGTCTTACCACGGTTACGTTTAGGGTACTCACGCACTGGAGTCAGTGTTATAGACTTCTTTGTCTCCAGCTCTGATACTGAAGGCTTCATATCTGGTTCCTCCTTCTGTGGAGACACTTCCTTTAATGGGACGTTGCTACTGACGGGCTCTGGCACATGGCCAATGTCGTCTGGGAACTCTGCCTTTATCAGATTAGCAACAGCGAGTGCTGTTATATCTGTGGAAATGTCTTCACTGATCTCACATTTAACAGATGTCTGATCTGAGCTAGGGTGGGCAGGTATTGCAGAAGTAGCAGTCCAAATAGTCTTCAACTCCTCACTTACTTTCTCAACTATAGGAACAATGGCAGTGACAGCAGCAGCTGCTGCAGCTTGCTTCCTGCTGTTCCTTCGTTGCCGACGTTTACGACCTTTCGGTTTTTCTTCTTCTAACTTCAACGGTTTCTCGATGGTTTCCACTTTGTACTGCTCCTCCCGATCCTGGTCACCGTCAATCTTCTCCTTCTTTAAAACAATTGACAAAGAAGTCGGCTCGTCTTTAACAGCTTCAACAAGCTCTTCAGCTTCTTCCTCATCTTTCTCTTGTGATGACAGTTCAGATTCAACACGAATCTCCTTCTCTCGTAAGATTCCTTCTATTGTGGCATCTTCATCAATTTCTTCTTTCAATTTCAGTGGATATTTGGCAATTGCATTTTTGGAGTCCAGAGGTGAGGTAGAACATTCTAGTTTTGAGCTGTCCAGGAAAGTTTTATCTTTCATAACTGGTTCCTGTTCACTTTTGATATTGCTTTCAACCAAATGCTGATTCATAAGTTTCAGTTCAGTCGAGCGTGGGTACAGTTTGGGTTTTACATCTTCCAGTTCGTCTTCAAACTGGTAACAGTCAAACAGACTGCTTTTAAGGGATTGGTTTTTGATATCGAAATATTGCAAAGACCCAAGTACTTCTGGTGAACGAGAACTTGTATCTCTGATTAAAGACCGAGAAAAGATGCCATCTTTTTTCTTGTCAGGATCCCGACGCGACACACGACATTTCCTCTCTTTCTTCTCTCTGTGTCGACCCTTCCGCCCTGATCTTCGCTGAGAGATGGGTTCTTCATAGTCGATGCCTAAGTCAGCAGGAATGCTGGTCATATCAATTTCTTTCCACACATGAATGGAATCCAAGTTTTCCTGATCGCCAATAACCATTGTGGTTCTTGACTCGACAAACTCACTGTCGTTAATTGGACTCCCTTCAAGTTTAGTTTCAATGTTTTCCTTGGATTTTTCACAAGTTTCTTTCTCACTTTTCGATTCAATTGCAGTGTTGGTTTTAGCAAGGCTGTCTTCTGAAACTTCTTTGGTTTTTAAGGCCTTCACATCAATATGTAAATATGAAGGGAGATCAGGGTCCTGGTCACTAACACTTTCCTCTGATTGCTTCTCAGGCAAACATTCAAATTGTTTCTCTTCTGTTACGGTGTTTGGAATCTCATTAACTGGACTAATTTTACTAGAAAGAGGAGAATCAAAGTCCTCCAAAACTTGGTAATTGATTTGAGGGTCAAGAATTGTTTCCTGACTGTCCTCATCCTTGGCTTCAATCTCGCAGCTGGTCAATGGAGTGGCTGTAGTAGCAGTGCCAATTTCTTGGTTATCGTCTTTCAGATCAAAACCAGTTTTCGTTTCTTCATCATCCGGTTTCAAGCATACGTCTTCTAATTCAACATTCGGAGACATTTTCTCTGTCGTCACTTCTTCTGCATCATTTTCATCTTCCACTTCATCTTCATCAATCCTCAGTGCGCCCTCATCGCTGCTATCACAGTCATCAGATAACTTGCTAGATAAAATATCTTTACTAGAGTCCAGTTTACCAAAACCAAGAACAGATTCCATCTGTTTGCAGACAGAACTATGGTGATTAGTCATTTCTATAAATGGACTGGCCAGTTTTGGCTGGTTAGTTAATGGTTCAGATTTTGGGCTGGCTTTAGGAGCAATGATTTCTTCAGTGGTTTCTGTCTTTGGAAAGTCTTTCTCCTTCGGCTCTGTTAATGGGGAATTCAGGTCTACAACAGTCTCATTATCAGAAATCGAGTCGATATTTAATTTACTACTCGACACAGAAGAAACTGGTAGCTCAGTTTTATCAGTTACTTTATCATCTTTATCAACAGAATTATCATCATACCCACAGATATCACTGGTATCAATAACTAATTTATCTTCTTGTTCATCAACATCCCCAAAGCTACCGTCTTTTGCATCACTCAAATCTCCTGCAGCATTGTCCGTTTCTGTAGAAGAACTTGCAGCAGAGTTCACATCAGCTTCTTCTGACCAAGAAAAGGCCACAGTCTTGTGTTTGTTCCGCCGTTTGCCCACACTAGACTTCACAGTCGTGCAGATGGTGCAACATTTGGAAGGTTTTCTACACATAGTTTCCAGATCAAAATAAGTCCTCTTTTTCTCACAAACAATCCAATCTTGGAGCCGAGAAATTTTTTCAGTAGCTTTCCGTGTTCCATCAAAGTTGGACACAACTTCATCGTGTTTCTGATCTTCGTTGCATTCATTTACTTTTTGGTGATCACAAGGAACTTTTTGGTGATCAGAATGAATCTTTTGGTGATCAGATTTTTTTGAATCATAAAATTCTTCAAAATTCAGTTTATCTTGTTCATCAAAATCATACACATCACAATCATTCTTCTCAATAGCTTGTTGCTGTTGGCGACGTGACAGTGGTGGTTGCTGTTGTTGTTGTTGAGGGAAGTGCTGCTGCTCTTGGTGATAGTGATTATGCTGCTGCTGCTGCTGCTGTTGTTGTTGTTGGTTCTGTTGAAAATGCCGAGGTTGCTTGTGATGTTGCTGCTGCTGTTGCTCATCATCATCATCATCATCATCTTCTTCCTCCTCCTCCTCCTCTTCTTCCTCTTCGTCTTGCTGCTGCAGCTCTTCTTGTTCTTGTTGTTGCATCTCTTGTTTTTGTTTGTCTTCTTGTTTCTGTTGTCTTCCATCATTATCATCATCTTGTTCTTCTGGTTGCTGCTTCTCTTGCTGCTGCTGCTGTTGTTGCTGATGTTGCTGCTGCTGCTGATGTTGTTGTTGTTGTTGTTGTTGTTGTTCTTGTTGCTCTACAGAATGGGACTTTGAAATGTCATCGTCATAAATTTTCTCCTCCGAGATGCTCATATCAAAGCCTGGCATCTTTTTGCCAATCTTCTTAAGCAGCATCGCATCCAGTCCATAAAACCTCTGTTCAAGTTTTTCGCAGATCTTTTTATTCATGTCAGAGTTATTCAACAGTTTTTCACTTTTATGCGGAGAATGCAAACTGTAAACCTTCTTCGATCGTTCGATGAAGTTGAATTTGGTTTTCATCTTACATTCTTTCTCGCTGAACAGTTTCGAGGATTTCTCAGGGCAGATTATGTCGTAGACATCATCAGATGCATCGTCAAAGTCATAAATGTGATGACCAATGTTGCGATTCGTATCTGTGTGGCTGCCCTGTGTTTTGTCTATGGGGCTAGGGTTACTGGTAGAGATTTTATTACAAGGTTCATTGTCGGTAAGCTTGTTCTCCTCGCTTTCACACACAATAAGTTTATTGCCATCACCTTCACCACCATATTCACTCAAGTCAAAATTATAGATCAATGCATTTCCTTTCTTCATGTTGTCGCATGGTACTGATACTTTATCAAATGAAGATGCATTGTTCTCTTTATCGGAAACAGATTTCTCTTCTGAGATTTCTTCTTTATTTTCGCTGGTCACTTCTAGATTTTTGCTCTTGTCCAGTTCTTGTACAACGTCAGGAGTGTCGAGTGACAGGACTGAATCACAGCTCTCCTTCAGCAACAAATAAGGAGTGTCAAGTTTGAAGTTTTTCATCAACTGTTTCCTTACTTTAATTTCCAGCCAGTCAGATTTTATTTTATCAGAATTACAGTCAGTATTTGGTCTTTTGGCATCAATGAACACCTCAGATACATTCTCCCCCAATTCTTTAACAATATAAGGATTATCAATGTCTTTGATGCCCAATGGTCCATGGCTTTCAATTTGGACAGACTTTTCTTTGATGCCATCTAAATCAGTTGGTTCACCTTGCTCACCATTGGGCTGTTCTACTTTTTCATTTAATCCCATTGGGAACAAAAGAAATTCCGGTGTCTTTTCACAAACGTTCTTGGAAAGAAAATCAGAAACGGTCTTCTTAACTTTCTCTGTCTCATGAATTTTCTCAAATTTCTTTATTTGTTCAGAATCTTGAATTTTCTCTGTGATATTTTCTGATTTCTCAAAATCATAAACATCTTCGACCCCATGTTCTACTTTGTCCCCATCTCCTCTTTCCTCCTCGTCTTCAGCTTCTGTCTTTTCCAGTTTCACACATTCTTCCTTTGTGTCTTCCATTTCACTCTTTACAGTTTCGCTCTCTCCACTTTCGAAACCACTTTGCTTCGCTTCTTTCTCGCTGTCATCGACAAAGTCAGCGGCACTTTCTTTTAGATCTTCACATGAAGACGTTCTCTTAATCTTCTGCTTTATCTCGGGATCCACGTCAATGTTCACTTGATCTTTGGTTGGCAAAGATTCCACCTTTACTGAATCTTCTTCTGCCTTCGGGCTGACTAAACCACCAAAGTCTTTCACTGTTAGAGACTTCACGTCAGTCTGTTCCTCTTTCGGTTCCTGCTCGTTGACAAAAATCTCGTCCTCGTCTTCTTCCACCAGAGGCATTTTCAATACATTCTTTTTAGAACTTTTCTTTGACTTGGTTTCATGCTTTTTCTTTTCCTTCTTCTTCTTCTTCTTGCTTTTGTTTGGTTTGCTCAACACATCTGGTGGTTCCTCTTCAGTATCAGCATGGTGGCTCTCTTCAGGATCTTTCGTGACCTCTTCGCCTTGATTAACATCCAAAAACAGACAGTCTTCGGTCTTATGAGAGAAAACTTCTTTGTTGGATTTTCGTTTTGCAAATGGTTTCACATCTTCTAAGTCAGCTGCCACTGTGTCATCGGCATCATTGTCGGACACTGCACAAGTAGTAGAAGGTAAAGTGGATGTTGTCAAAGTTGTGACCTCGCCAGAAGGACTTACAGTAGTGATAGTTGTTGTAATGGTATTTGTGGTCATTGTTGTAGTAAAAGTGAGTTGTTCTACCTCTGTTTTAACACTTTCGCCTCCACTGGGGTAGTTTTCTTCAGACTTTACAGGGAAATAGTCTTCACAAGGCATGTCCATGTATTCCATATCAGTTCCTTCAGCTGTCAGTGGGTTTACATCAGAGCTTTCAGGAAGGCTGCTATCGAATGTCGCTAAAGGCTTTAACACACCTTTTTCTTCTTTGCTTACTTTATTGTCAGTGGATCTTTTCGATTTCTTCTTCTTCTTCTCAGATTTCTTCTTCTTTTCCTTACCAGAAGACTTCTTGCGGTTGGTCTTCTCACTTTTCTCAATTGTAGCTTCATCTTGGCTGTCTTTTCTAGCATCGCCAGAACTACTTCTCTGTTCTTGTAAAATCAACAGTGAACTGCTTATTCTCTCTTTCGGTAATTTTGATGGAATTTCTTTGTAGTCTTTCTCATCTGGATCGCTATCGGACGACACATCAAGGACAGTTTTAGACTTTTTGTGCAGAGGTCGAGTTTTAGGAGAGGGTTTCTTTGATTCCCGTTTACTCGGCATAGGCACAAATGTAGGGGGTTCTTCTTCAGACGAAGAACTTTCAATCACGTTGCGTTTCTTTTTCTTACTTGAAGTCTCGTCTTTCTCTTCGATTAATGTTTCCTTTTTAGAAGCCACAAAAGACGTACTTGTACTGCTTTCGTCATCAGTGTTCTGTACACTACTTTCTGTCTCGTCGCTGCGGCTTGGCTTACTGCCCCTCTTTTTGCGTGTATTCTTCAGTTGATTCAATTTCTTCCTCATGTCTTCCATTTCTTTGTCCTTGTTGTTGCAGGATCTCCGCTTCACCTTGTCGTACATAGACACGTACGGGCCATAGGCATCGAGGTAGAACTCGCTTTTCTTTTCGTCCCCAGATTTTTCTTTTTCAGATTTTTCCTTGTCTGACTTTTCGGTTTTCTCCATACTTTCAGATTTGTCGGATTTTTCAGTCTTTTCCGATCGATCAGATTTATCCGATCTGTCCTTCTCGGACCTTTCTGGTTTCTCTTTATCAGATTTGTCAGGTTTATCCTGCTTGTCTTTGTCGGGTTTCTCCTGTTTATCTTTATCAGGCTTTCCTTTATCTGGTTTTTCCTTCTCTGGTTTGTCTTTATCAGTTTTATCTTTATCTGATTTCTCTTTTTCTTTTTCAGACTTTTCCTTATCGGATTTTTCAACTTTCTCAGATTTTTCCTTCTCCGACTTCTCTTTATCACTTTTCTCTCGTTCAACTTTTTCCTTCTCTCCTTTCTCACACTTGTCAGACTTTTCACTTTTCGAGTCTTTCTCCGACTTCTCAAAGCGTTCGGTTTTGTCCTTTTCCTGTTTCTCGGATTTTTCACATTTTTCCTTTTCGCTCTTTTTCCTATCGGAGCTCAAACGAGTGCTGTCTTTCCGACTGCGTTCCGATGCACTTCGATTGCTTTTCTCCGATTTGTGATGAGTCTTGCAAGATTTTGTTGAATCTGCTTCAGATTTCGTTTGGTCATGTTTATGGTGAGACTTGCTACTCGACTTTGGAGTAGATTCACTCTCAACTTTCTCACTCTCGTGTTTATGGTGAGATTTACTTGGTTTCAAGTTGTCAGCTTCACTTTTATCGTGTTCATTTTTACTAGACTTAGATTTGCTAGAGTCTACCTCTTGTTTCTCCTGACTGTCGACAGATTTATGATGAGATTTTGCTAACGGCTTCCCTGCTTCGTTCTCCGACTTGTCGCTGCCATCAGATTTGTGATGTGATTTTGTCGTCTTAGAAAGCTCAGATTCAGTTTTATCAGACTCGGCCTTGTGATGATATTTACTGGCTTTCGACTGATTCTCATTGTCTGGCTCACTACGGTGTTGGCTCTTGCTAGATTTTGCAGCATCGCTTTTCACACCATCACCCCTCTCTTTGTCTTCTTTATCCTCTTCAGATTTCCTGTGGGACTTTACAGACTTTAATGCAGTGTCACTTTCTGTTTTCTCATTTTCTGTTTTGTGACTCGTTCGTCCATTTTTTGAAACGTCACCTTCGCCACTTTTGTCCTCACTTTTGCTTTTCGATCGACTTTCAGTTTTCGACTTGGATGATTTCTCTTTCTTGTGACACTCTTTCACATCTGACTCACTTTTGCTGCTGTCCTTACGTTCCTTCTCTACTTTACCCTCAATGCTCTTTGAACGGTTTTTCTCTCTTTTTTCTGTCTTCTCGTGTTTCTTTTCAGAGTGTGTTGCCTTTGCCTTGCTCTTTTCTTCAACTTCATTTCCTCCGCAATCTTTGTTGTTGGATTTACACTTATCAGACGATCGCTCACACTCCTTCTCAGTTTTCACACTACTTTTCGACTCCTTCTTCTGAGAAGTGGACTCGGATGATTTTTTCTCATCTTTCTTGTCAACTTCATTTGTTTCTTTCTTCTCCGTCTTTTCCCGACTCGGTAATTTAACCAGTTTCTTTTCTGGTGACTTGCTCGGTTTATTCAAAGAACTCGATGACACCTTCTTGTCGCCATCGTCTTTAACTTTGCTAGAATCACTGTGTTTTGCTTTCTTTCTGTGCTGCTGCACAGGAGTGGTCACTGGCTGTCCTTGAGCCATCAGTGGTTGAGGTTGAGTGGGAGTTTGACTTTCCTCTTTGATGAGTTGTTTCTCAACAGTTTCACTTCTCACAACTTCCGTTAGTTTTGAGGAAGGACAGTTTTTTGGTTCGATTTTCATCATCTTATTCCCGACAGGATCAAATTCATCACAAGCTTTTCTTTTACCTAAACAGGAAACAGAGGACGTGGACGGTATAGAAACAGGACTAGGGACAACATCCCTTTTCTCTTTTGCATCAAATTCACTGGTTTCTTCCAGCTTGAGATCTTTCTTTGGTGGTATCCAGTCAGCACCCTCCTTCTTGACTTCAATACCTAAAGGGCCTGTTGCCTCCTTCTTGACCACAATATCAGGGGTATGGTAAGATGGACTGACCACAGGACTAGTAGAGCCAACCAGAGAGCTTTCTGCTGTAGATTTTACAGAAAGTGAACTAAATTCAACTGGTGATGAGGTGGATGTTGAAGGTAACACTTGAGAAGGATCCTCATTTTTGACAGACAAATCAGTTGTGCTGGAGGTAACCAAGTGCTTTTTCATTGAAGGAAATGTATCAGCTGGTGATTTGGTAGGGGAGCTGTTAGCAACTGCAGAATTTGACCAGAATTGTGGGGTACTGGTGGTGGTGGTGGAGGAGGAAGAGGAGGTGGTGTTGGTGGTTGTGGTAGTTATGGTGGTAGTGGTGGTGGTGGTAGTAGTGGCGGTGACACCTATCACAGGATGCTGGGGATAAACACCAGGAATGAAATGTTGGTAGGGGGAAGAGAGGTTCAACGTTGATACAAATGGATTATAAAGAGGGCTGAAGTTCTGGGGCATTGTTGGGGGCATTTCTTTGGCAGCTGCTTTTGTACGGATGTTCATCTTGGGGGGAGAGTCCTCCATGTTGATGGTGATCTCCTTCGGTTCATATTTCTCATTTATCTGCTCCAAGCGTTTAGAGTCTTGGTCAAATATACTGGACCGTGACAGTAGAGATTTCACAATATCAGATGGTTCACTGCGTAAATTAGAAGATAAAACACCAGATCCACTTAAAGAAGATTCTTTTTTTTTAATCTTATATTTGCCATATAGTCCAGGTGTTAAGGTGTCAACTGGTCGAGGAACTGGTGCCATATTTAGTTTTTTGTCTAACTGACGGATTTTTTCGTCCAAAGAAGAACAGCTAAGTTCACTCAAGCTGTCAGATAAATTATCTTCAGCGTCTGGATTGGGGATCATGGACTTAGAGCCACTGGAACTGGCAGCTAGGTCCTTGCTCAGCTGGTCCTCTTCTTTTTGGTCCTGCAATGCTAAACCTGACTCGGGTAAATTTGAATTAGCTGTATCATGAGAAATATCAGACAGTGAACCGGCAGGAGACATGACCGGGGACTGCGATTTGCTACTGCTCTGTGGCGAGAAACAAGGTGAACGAACTTTAGGTCCCGCAGGCATTGGTGGTGGTGAAGGACAAAACTGTGGAGACTCCATAGGAGAAGCATTATGCTTCAATGCAAACCGAGGCAATGGTAAAGAAAGAGGTTCCTCTTTCTTTATTTCATGCCGAGGGTCTTGAATAATCTCATCAACTGACATCTCCTTCTTGATGATTTTAGTGCCAGACTCAGAATTGTCTTTCGACGTTATCATGTGGACCATTTTATATTCTCTGGATTCTTTGTGACTGGATTCCGTAGAATCTCGATTGTGTTCTGAATGCCTGGATTGTTCTTTAAACCGACCAATTACAGTGGAAAGTTCATCTTTCCCCGCTTCTCGACTTGACCGCCGTACTGTACTCTCATCAACCTCCATTGATTTATGGTCTTTCTCATCATCACTGCTGACTGCACCACTTCTTTTCATTCGATAGAATCTGCCGCTGCGTACACCAGATACCACTTCGTCCCCTTCCAATTTCTTTTTGCGTTTAGGCTTAAATGACGTCAAAATGACAGTCGGTGATGTAATAGTCAATTCCTCCTCTCCCTCGCTATCCATTCCATCAAGCATCACAACTTTCTCAGCAACCTTTTTCGGTTTTGAAATCGATTCTCCTTGGGTTTGTTCCAGTAGTCGCCGAGCTTCCATTTGTTTGCGAAAACTCTGTGACGGTTCTAGTTTACGTTTCTCTTTGCTATGTAATTCTGCCGCTAACCCATGCCGTAAACTGCCGAGAAGAGACTCGTCTGGTCGAATCTTTCGCGGTACGATACGGCCACGGCCGTCATCACGCAGTTCGTCATGCGTTGAGGATTCATTGTCACTCGTGCTGCCAGCATCCTCAAGTTGCTTCAGCTTCTCAAGCAGCAATCGTTTCTCTCGATGAAGATGGCCAAGATCAGTTTCTGTGAACGAGCCATGATCAGAGTCATCCTGGGCACTAGAATGACTAGAGCCAGTGTGGCTCGGATCTAACAACTTGTGTCGGCTCATTCGACGCTTTTCGTGATGTAGTTCTTCCACCTTTTTTAGTAGCACCTGGTGTCTGTCCTGGATTAGTGATTCAACCAACCGACTTGAAGATGGTTGTTGAGATTTGTGGAGTCGCGACGACAGTATATCATGCTTGCTATCATCAAATTCTCGACTCTTCTTACGTGCTGATGTCAACTCGGACCGTAATCGCTCACTTTCCCCTTTTACATAAGACATTGCAGGGTTTCCAAGACACTTCACACTGTAAACTTTCTCGTGCTCTACGGCTCGAAGAGATTCAATCTTATCGTCTGTTCTGCACATCTTTTTAATATCTCCTGTCCGTTCAAACTCGTCAAACGGACTAATTGGTCGAATTTTTGAATAAATGGGTGGTTCTTCCTCTGTGGGTGTTGGTGGGGTCTGCGGTGTCTGGGGAGATTTGGGTCGGAAAACCGAATCTTTTCTCCTCTCTCTGAGGGGCGTCCGGCTTCTACTCCGACTTTCTGTCCGACTCCCACTTTTACTCCGACTACGGCTTTTACTTCTCCGCCTCACTGGAGAATGTCTGTAAGGAAAGTCTAAAGTAGTCGGGCTGTGGTCCCGAGATGACTGCTTCAACCGATTTTCTGTTCGTGAAGAATACTTTATTTTTGATGACGTTGAGTGTCTGTCTGAGATTTCTAAAGAGTAGGAATATGGAAAATGGAATACATGAGAGTTTATTATTAATCACGCCTCACGACAATTGTTTCGACACATCTAGCATCAATCCCTCTTGGTTGGGACACTCAACAACTGGTTCAGGAGCATCCGGCAGTGCCGATATATCTCGTCGGGTGATAAATAAATACAATTCGTTAAAACAAACTGTTCCGCCATGTAATTTCCCGGGTTTTTTTTTAGAAAGAAAAGCAGCCGGGCGGGTTGAAATATCTTCATTTATGTAGAAAATCAAAAATAAAATGACAGATGACAAAAAGAGAATCCAACGCGCAATCCAGCAAGAAAAGTATTAAAAATAACCGTTAACAAATATGGATGTATAAACGCTATCAGGCAAGCTACACGGCGCGAGTACACTCGCTCATACAAGCATCTACAAAAATGTGTATCTAAATACCAACCAAGGAGATGTAAACCACAATGATAAACACCAATTACGATCAATTTGTTGTAACAGAAATACTTATGATACAGCTAACACTGTAAAAACGTCGGTAAATGGAGTCGGGACTGTTTTATATATAAATAGACAGCTTGAGGACCAAGAGAGTCTCTATTAAAAACAAGTTAACTCTGTAACAACAGAATGACAGAGACTCAGCCAGCCAGCCAGCTAGCCAACCAGATGGACAGACAGGAAGACAGTCAAGGGAGTATCTGCCCCCCCCTCTCTCTATCTCTATCTTTCATTCGCTCTTAAAAACAAGACAACTGAGTAACGGACAGTTAGTCAGTCCATCTGTGAGCTAGCCAGATAGACAGATAGCTAGATAGTCACTCAAGAGCTCTCTGCCTCTTAAATACAAGGCCACCCAGGGATAAGAGGCGGACAAGTAATACACAGAGTGTCAGCCAGACAGACATAGAGGAAACAGACGGATAGTTAGACAGAGTCGAGAGTGTTTCTCACTCTCTTAATAATAAGATAACTCAGTAATACCAGACAGATAGACAAGCAGACACGTGGTCAGATAAATAGACACAGACCGTGTCAAGGGTCTCCTCTCACCATCTCTCACTCTTCTTAAAAGCAAAACAGCCCAGAAACAGCAGACATGTAGACAGACAACTAGGCAGGCAGGCAGGCAGGCAGGCAGGCAGGCAGGCAGGCAGGCAGGCAGGCAGGCAGACAGGCAGCTGGATAGGTAGACATAGACAGTCTCTCTCTCACTCTCTCTCTCTTCTTCTC
>JAOPJW010004483.1:8572228-8586929 GCA_027122535.1 Octopus maya
CCAAGATGCCACGCAGTGGGACTGAACCCGGGACCATGTGGTTGGTAAGCAAGCTACTTACCACACAGTCACTCCTACGCCTAACTGTTTTGTTTTGTTTGTTTTTTTCTTATTGCCGCATAAGTATTATTCACTAATTATGTTTTCCTCACAACATTAGGAATGAAAGCAGATTAATACCCTTAAACCATTCCACAATTATGGTCAGAGTTCCAGTTCATATGTTCAGACATGAACCTTGAGTTGGGGTGACTTGCATATGAGAAATCAGTGGTTCCTATTAACCGACGTATTTTGAGCCATTGAAGGTAGCTCTACATGGTTGTTCGACTTCCTGTATAGAGAGAAGTCTCTTTCAATACAGGCATTGAAATACTAATATATTAATTAATACAGTTTGCTGTGCGTTGCCTCTAAAGAAATATCTTGACGGTGATAGATTGAATGAGTACAATCGAAAGAACCTGCTAAGTAAGTGGGGGGGGGTCATCAAAAAACAGAAACATTCTTTTACATTGATATGTATTTATATGTACTGATAACTAAATTCATTTTGTTATATCATATGTTATAAAATTAAATGAATGCTGCAGATATGGATATATGTGCTAAAAAAAATCGAAAAGCGTGAAATAGCGAGAAGCAAAAAGGAAAAAGAAAGAAAGAGGGTGGAATATGGAAAGACTTAGGGATGAATGTTGTTGAAGAATAAGTACGGAAAGACAGAAAATATCTAACCATTGACAGAGATGTGGAAGAGAAATTCGGTATAAATGTTGTTATTGACATAAAAGTAGTGAGATATGAAAATGCAGATGTTTCTGCCTTGAAGAATAGACTCAGAGAGATGCTGATTCATTTAGTGTGTGTGTGTGTGTGTGTGTGTGTGTGTGTGTGTGTGTGTGTGTGTGTGTGTGTGCGAGAGAGAGAGAGAGAGAGAGAAAGTGCGCGCGTGTCTGCGTGTCTGTGGATAATATATATATTCAGTAATCCCTCGACTATTGTGGGTGTTACGTTCGTTCTAAAAACCCCTGCAATACTTTGAAGTCAAAGCCAGAGTATTACAAGGTGACACGCTAGCACCTTATCTCTTCGCCATCGTTCTGGACTATGTAATGTGTAGAGCGTACGAGGGCACGGAAGAAGGACTGGGATTCAAACTGCATAAGAAGTAGATGGCATCAAGCAGTAAGAGTAACTGACATAGACTATGTTGATGACCTGGTATTACTAACAGAGAGAACACAGATCAGGCACAGGAGGTGCTGAGTAGGTTAGAGCAGGAATTCGAGGAAGGTAGGATTGTACTGTAATGCAAACAAAGCAGAGTTTCAAGTATTCAACCACGAAATGCCTGTCAGTGAAAGTGAGAGATAGTAAGTCACTGAGGGTAGTTGAAAATTTCAAATACCTTGGTGCGTGGACACAATGTACTGAAAAATACTCCATAGCAAGTAAAGCTCTTGCCTGGAGCGCATGCCATAAGATGAGAAAAGTATAGAGTTCAAAGTTAGCAAGGAAATTAAAAGTGAGGCTTTTTCTGGCAACAATGGATTCTGTTCTTCTATACGGGGCTGAAACATGAACGCTCACTAAAGCATTGAAGAAGCAGTTGGGCGGTTGTTATACGAAGATGGCACTCAATGTCTAGAAAGAGTCATACAACAAACGCCGACTTATGCCAGGGACTACCAAAAGTAACATTGAAGATACAGCATAGAAGGATGAGGCTAGCTGGACACTGCATCAGACACACCGATGAAATTGCTAACAAGCTAGTGCCCTGGCACCCGACAGAAGGAAGAACCAAGGAGGAAGACGACCTATATCGACAACTTGCTGGAGGATACTGGTATAGAAGGGGTAGAGGAGCTAAGGACCATTATCGAAGATCGAGATGAATGGGTAAAACGTATGGAAACAGTTTTGGGGCGTCCTATGGGACGACCAGATGGAGATGAGATACAATGTAGCATTGATTTTGGGATATCTATTAGTGAAACTACATATGGAGAGAATAGTTTAATTGGCAGTTGAGTAAAGCTTTATTGATTCAGAAAACAATCTTCAAACTTTCTCCTGTCAAGCAAGCACTGATAACCGATAAAGCTTTTTGCCACTCATATCGCCGTTGGCATCTATTGTAAAGTTACAGATAACCAATGGCTATTATCGTTCATATGATACATTATTTGGCAGCTTCCATATATCAGAGTCAAGTCGCAAACTGGACTAATTAGAAGTGACGGGAAAATTTTTAACTGAGAGAGGCTTATGAAACATTTTATTCTACATCTACCAAAAAATCGTGTTCAATCCATTAGATCCGCAAGCAACCCTAAGCTGTGGTAGATATGTACTGATACTTCAAATGCTATTTTACTATGATGATAATTGGAAGAGACAGAAACACAAGGCATACCAAGCAGAAACAATGAAAGAAGGGATACATAACATTAATCAGTGAAACCTGATGGGAAGATGGTAAGGTTATCTTGATGAGTATAATATGGAGCAGTGGTTCTTAATATTTTGTAGCTTAGTACCTCCTTTCAATGTACATTCATTTTATAAACGTTCTATCCCTATGATTTGCAAAAAGAAAAAAAAAAACAACTCATTTTAACCAAACAACCACTGTCTGTATACCATCGTACCCAGTTATATGTGCTGCCTTTTATATATTTGCATGCATTAATGTCTCTATGTCAAATATTTTGTTACAAAAGTAAGGACTTATATAATGAAATTATATTGGACCTGGGTACATCATCCATCGTGTTTCTGCTCCCAGGTTACACAATGTCCTTAAATGTACTTAAAATGTAAGTATTATACCTGGGTTAAATATTTTATTTCTAAGAAAAATCATGAGACCTCTACAAACCCAGTGCCCATCACAAAACCCTGTTGACACATGCAGCGTTCTTCAGTGTCCGTAATGCCCAGAACGTCCCACGGAAGAATCTACCACCCAGTTAAGAACCACCGGCAACAATAGATAAAGTAGAAAATCTTTCTATCTCGATGGTAAAAGTAACCTCAAAATCATCTTTTGAATTTCTTGCATTACTGTTATCCTTCTCTGACAAAGGACTCTTTCCGAGACATTACATCTTTCTCCTCCTCCTCTTCATAGATCAATAGTCACTTCCAGCAAGTATCTTACATTTTTCATATTACCTTTTGTCTAAGGACAATCAACTAATTGATTAAATCAAAAAAGCGCTACACAAATTACCTTACGTCTCATTACACTCTCATCTTGAACCTCACCGAGGTCATCTTTGCTTTTCAGCCTTCCAGCAGGCACCGGCGTGGCTGTGCCGTAAGAAGTTTGCTTCCCAAACACATGGTTCGAGTTTCAGTCCCACTGCGTGGCATCTTGGGCAAGTGTTTTCATCTATAGTCATGGGCTAACCAAAGACTTGTCAGCGGATTTGGTAGACGGGAACTGAAAGAAGCCCGTTGTATATGTGTGTGTATGCGCGCGCGTATGTGTGTGTGTGTGTGTGTGTGTGTGTGTGTGTGTGTGTGTGTCTTTGCGTCTGTGTTTGTCCCCCACACCACTTGACAGCCAGTGCTGGTGTGTTTACGTCCCCGTAACTTAGCGATTCGATAAAAGCGATTCGATAAAAGCGATCGATACATTCGACTTAAAATTCAAGGCAATGCCCCAGCTTGGCGGCAGTCTAATGACTGAAACAAGTAAAGGATAAAAGATATATCGATAAAATAGGTACCAGTCAGGTACTGGTATATGATTTACTCGTTCTGAAGGTAACCTTTTTCCTGAATCAGAAGTCGATATTAATCTATTTTCTAAACAGAGAAAGTTTTATTTGCGATTGTCTATTCTAAATGTTAAAGGGTTAATACATGTTAAGAACTGAAAGTCCGGCTCGTTGATTCCTTGGTAGCAATTATCAGATGAGAGAGACGTTGCGTTGGCTCTTACACAAGGGCATGTTTTACTTATTAAGCAAAAGATCGGTATGAAAGAGTGTAGAATGCATTTTGTTCTCCTCCTTTTGGCCGCTTAACAATTTACATCTACTTAAAAACAATTTCGACACCGCTTCCCAAATAACCTATATTCCTCTCCACTAAAGAAAGTTATGTTTATTGTTACCTTCAAAGCCTATAGCCTCCACGTCCGTCCTTAGCTGCAGCTGATAAAACAAACAACTCTTTTATCTGTAATACGCTCATTACACACACACACACACACTCGCGCGCGCGCGCAGGTACGCATATTGCATACAGTATTCATATCTGAAATTTTTCAGTTTGAGAAAACTTGCAGTTTCACAGTCTATGGAAACAAGGTGACGCTACATAAACGACATTCCGATCAGAGCCATTCAAAATCTGTCTATGGTGTGTCCATTACTAACATTTCAGATATTGTTCTAGATTTAAACACAGGGAAGATGTTTACAGGCAGCTAAACGGAGGATACGATATATTAACACACAAATCCAACCACTGCCAACCATAATTAGAAAGCTTGCAGTGGAAATGAGTAAGCGCATCCGTAATCTACCTGAGGTGGAGATATCTTCGAGAAATCTAGAAGCAGCTTTAGTGAAAACCTAGTATGCTATGGACACCACGCACCAGAATCAAACCCAGAAAGAGGAATTAATCTGAGTTAATCCAGTTTAATCCACCATATATTAATATAAGCCATCCCAATTTAGTTGGGAACTTTCTATCTCTACACAGGATATTACAAGTTTCTCAACATCATGAACGTTAAAGTCACTAATAACTGCCTGGATAACATCACTTCCCAGACCACACACAACAAATGAAACATACAACTAGTCTTCACCTCGAAAGCCAACTTATAACTACAAAATCACTCAGCTTAAGGGATCTCACGTCTCCAAAGCAGTAACATACAGAGTAGTTATAACACTGCTGATCAGTAAGGGAAATGGTTCACCACAAATACATTGAAATGCCAGCATCCAAGGCGGCGAGCTGGCAGAATCGTTAGCGCGCCGGGCAAATGCTTAGCGGTACTTCATCTGTCTTTACGTTCCGAGTTTAAATCTTGCCGTGATTGACTTTGTCTTTCATCCTTTCAGGGTCGATAAAATAAGCACTAGCTGAACACTGGAGTCGATGTTACCTACTGACCTTCTTCCTCGAAATTTCTGGCCTTGTGCCAAAATTTTAAACCAATATCCTCAACATATACACTCGTCCATATCAAGGACAAACTCCATTTCCTTGTTCTAATCCGTCTGGAAACTTAGGAACCGCGAATCAGAAATTATCCTAATGACATAGAACACTCTACAAAACTACTTCATATTTCAAAGGAACCCCGCTCTTTCTTTGATTTTTGGTTTTTTTTTTTTTTTGTTTTGTTTTTGTTTTTTGACAGCTTCCATACGCCAGAAAATACAGAGAGATTGATGTAAAAAGAAATAAGAACCAAATATGTTATCTCTCAGACTAAAACTCAGTCCCGAAATCTTAGTCATCTATATGAATGACCACGAAATTCATCTAGAAAGTACTCTCCGATGCACAAGTCCGAGCAAGGTTGTTGATGGAAGACCAGCATTCACACATGCATGCCAGCCTTCCCTCTCCGCGCCACTAATGTTATCCAAGGGAAAGGCAAAGGCTGATACAGCTAGTCACCAGTGACGTCGCAACTTATTTCTACAGCTGAGTGAACTGGGGCAATGTGAAATGAAGTGCCTTGCTCAATAACACACCACAGCCTGGTCTGGGAATCGAACTCACTACCTCATGATTGTTAGCCGAACGCTCTAACCATTGAGCCATGCCACTTTACCTCGTCTACATACACAATACGAATACAGTGCATTCTGTTGTGAGACCAAATGCACTTTGTCTGCCATCAATCAGAGATCGATAAAACAATTGCTACCAGTCGGTAAACTAAGTACTAATACCAATGTAATCGCCAGTACTCTGGATTTCGCTGCTCCAGTATGACCATATTCTACTCACGGAAACAAACGAAAACAAAAACTAGGAGTGGCTGTGTGGTAAGTAGCTTGCTTACCAACCACATGGTCCTGGGTTCAGCCCCACTGCGTGGCACCTT
Organism: Octopus maya; assembly: GCA_027122535.1. Lineage (NCBI taxonomy): Eukaryota > Metazoa > Mollusca > Cephalopoda > Octopoda > Octopodidae > Octopus > Octopus maya. Next base: position 8,578,323 of record JAOPJW010004483.1, read on the forward strand.
GGGCAAGTGTCTTCTACTATAGCCTCAGGCCGAGCAGAGCTTTGTGAGTGGATTTGGTAGACGGAAACTGAAAGAATCCCATGGTGTGTGTGTGTGTCTGTGTGTATGGATGGATGGATGGATGGATGGATGGATTTGTGTGTCTGTGTTTGTCCCCACCATCGCTTGACAACTGATGTTGGTGTGTTTACGTCCCCGTAACTTAGCGGTTCGGTAATAAAGAGCTATAGAATAATTACTAGGCTTACAAAGAATAAGTTCTGGGGACGATTTGCTCGACTAAAGGCGGTGTTCCAGCATGGCCACAGTCAAATGACTGAAACAAGTAAAAGAATAAAAGAATATTGGGTTGGTGCATAATTATTGCAGCTTTTATTCACCAAAAGCAATAACAACATGTAACGAAAACATCTTTAAATGATTATTCAGAGCATATTCATCATCTACTTTAATTACTGCTTCCCATTTGCTTGGCAGACGGTCAGACCAGCATTTAAAGATGTTTTTGTTTAATACTGTTACTGTTTTTGTTGAATAAAATTTATTGAAAAAAGCCACAATAATTATCCACCAACCCAGTATAAAACATTTAATATACTATGCTCTATGTTATACTTGCATAACGAAACATGGTGTCCTTACAAATCATTAGTATGTATATACCAGTTACCGGGAATATGTTTGATAAGTAAAATTGGTATATCCAATAATGCGAGTGTTACCAGTCGAAAGCTCTGCATACTGGAAGCCAGCAAGTGTCTCCTGATGACCCCATACACTTACTGGCTTCCGGTATGAGGAGCTTTCAACCGGTAATTGCATGTGCAAATTGTTTGCAAAACATTGAAGTGGCTGTTTTAAGTAATGAGTTCATGGATGGTTAATGGGTTGGATGGATGCTGAGGAAGGATGCTGAAGAATTTGTGCAATATGACATATACACCAATTACCCATTTTTCATCTTTGATCTCATTATTGCTTACATTAGGGGTACATGGATACAAAATGTTGTAATAAATCAATGCTGGCTACAATTTCTATCGAAATCTGTAGAGACAATTCTAACAAGTGAATGTTATTTAATTTTATATTGATTTTACTTTTTTACTTTTACTTCAATCTAGATGTTTCGTCTGAAAATGCAGACAAGAAAAGAGGACTTCGACGAAAATTGGAGAGAAACGTGAATTCAGTTTATGCCAAGCGGTCGCTGTCGGATGCGAAACAAGAAAGTGTTACAAAGAAATTCAAGAAAACCAAAAGAGACAAATCTTATAGTTCCCAAACCTCAAAGAACACACCTTCCCGCAGTACTTCAACATCCACCAGGAGGCTCTCATCTGAGAGGAGGAATTCTGACAGACAACATTGGTTGGGTACCAGAGTCTCAGAGAACAACAAAACCGGCAAAATGCCACCATTGTCCACAGAGAATAAACAAGAGAAATCTAACGATGACGAAAAGTTCTACTATTATTTTGAGACACAGTCAAGTCATATCATAGAAGAGAAAGGTACCAAATTATATGGATGTGAGGTATGCAAAGGTGTTTACCGTTATGCTTTCAGTCTGAAGCGCCATTTTCTTCGGAACCATATAAACGTTAAGTATTTATCGGAAGCTGACATTTCAAACTGCATGATCAATGTTGCCCAGCAAGACTTGATTGCTAAACGTCATGCATCGGGCAAGCGCCTAAAGAGCAGTTGTGCTGCAGCTGGTAGCCCTCGCGTCTCGATGCAGGCTAACTTTGTATCAAAAAGTGTGAGTCAATCAGAATTGTATCGCTGTAGTCTTTGCAGCGAACTATTCGACTATAAAGAAGATCTTGTAGAACACACGCATAACCATATGACTGCTCCACCAACTGTAGCGCCTATGGCTCCTGTTAAAGCTCAGCTTGCGTGTGAAATTTGTGGTATGAAGTTCACCTACAAACAGAACTTGATACGGCACCAGGCTGTCCATTCTGGTAAGTTTTATTCATTTTTTTCCACTTGGTTGTGTGTGTGTGAGAGAGAGAGAGAGAGAGTGTGTGTGTGTGTGTGTGTGTGTGTGTGTGTGTATAGCTGAATCACTACCAGAGCTAGAGAAGTTCCAGATATGGAAGCAAGGTCTAGAATTGAAGGGCCTTAGAGTTAACCCAGCAAAAACCAAAGTCTTAGTAAGTAGGAAGGCAGACAAATTACAAATCCCTTCAGGTAGATGACCCTGTTTGATTTGTAGAAAAGGCGTAGGTAGAAACTTCATAAGATGTACCCAGTGTAAGCATTGGACACATAAGGGGCACAGCAATATCAGAGGAAGGTTAACAGGGAGAACAGCTTTTGTGTGTGGAAGATGCACAGGTACAATAAACACCAAAAATGTACAGAAAATAGACTCCATCATATGCGGGGCGGGGGAGCTAGAGGTACTATAAAGCTTATGTTATCTAAGTGACCAAGTTAGTGGAAGAGGTGAATGTTTCAAGTTCATAGCTGTGAGAATAAGATTAGGCTGGGCAAAGTTCATAGAGCTCCTTCCTCTATTATTTTTTTCCTATTTTTTTATTATTTTTTCTCTCTTTTCTTTATTTCAGGAAACTTGCCCTTCCAGTGTGAATACTGTCAGCGGTCGTTTCCGACTCTAATCAGCAAGAAACAACATGTTCGCATCCATGTACACAACAAGAACAAGAGTAAGATTGTCAGCACAAGTAACAACAACAACAGCAGCAACAAGAACAAGACCAGTAAGAACAACAGCACCCCTATCCCCACGTCCAGTACTACCACTACTACTAATTCTGTTACCACTGTTAATACCACCACCCTCACAAACACTGCTACTATCACTACAGCTGCTACTACTATATCTACATCTACTACAACTACTACTCCCTGTAGCAGCACTACCACCGCTGCCAGCACCACCACTACGAAATCCACCAGCAGTAATCAGGCCAAAGCTTCATCAAGCGACTCTGGCAGCAGCACTAACAACAACAACAACAGCAGCAGTGACATGGCCACCACCACCAATAGCAGTAGTAACAATAACAACAGTAACAGTAGTGGTGGTGGTGGTGGTGGTGGTGGTAGTAGTAGTAGTAGCAGTAATAGTAGTAGTTCTGGTCACAGTAGTAAATCAGCATCTGTCCAATCTACGTCTAGAACCACTACGAAAGCAGAACCGGAATCGGTAGATGATCTGCAGTGTCAAATCTGTGGCAAAGTTTTCTCTTGCTCATCATTCCTCATGAAACACATTGTATGTATGCACAACGGCGCTATGAAGCGCAAAGCCAATCAGAACCGAAAAGCAACGAACAATCAAAAAGAATCAACTTCACAAACCATAAAACAAGAGCCTGGAACGGAAAGCCAGGTTAACCCTTCCAAAGAAAATATAACTGTAAAGCCCTCAAAACAGACTTCGAAAAAGAAGTGTAAATTCAAGTACATCTGTACTGTTTGTAAACGCAAGTTCAGGTCATATGTCCAGATGTGCAAACATAGACGTTCTGCTCATTCTAAGGTTAACGTCAGCGATAACAATCCTGCGTATTACGACATAGAACAAACTGATTTTGAAAACGAGTTGCTTCCAGGTGACTTTGAGGCTCCATACCTTGAACCAAAGGATGTCGCCGAAAACGTCGCGCGGAATCTTTGTTGTTATATTGATGGTCGTGTCAATTCCTTCTCTGATTTTAGTAAATATGTAAAAGTCAAAGATTACACATCTTTGTTAGAACATGATCCAGAATATTTAAAACAAGAGTCTGATGCTATTTGGTCTGAATATAATTTCCCTTCCTCTTTCAAGACTGAAAATGAAATTTGCATATGTACAAAAACTGAAGAATCGCCTTCTCCAAAGCATTTAAATTCTCAGGAATGTTCTCCAAAAGCCTCTGTGAAAAATCAGAACGAATCAACTTGCCAGTTGGATTCTCATTCTTCAAATGATCCGGAGGTTGATTCAAAACTGATGGACGATGATAGCTCACCCTGTGATCAACAAACATTGACTTTAACTACTCCTACCACATCAATACCTGTTACAAATGTCGTTAAAAATCACTTCTTGTCCCATTGTGGCCTTGATCATGTGAATAATGCACCTAGTTTGCATCCAGCAAATGAGGGGACAGCAAATACTGAGAATATCTGTGATAATTCTATCTACCCTCCTCTTTCTTCAGCCTCAGTTCCATGTCTTGATTCTAGCTGTAAGCCAGCAGTTTGTTCAGGATTTCTAACAACAAGTGATGCTTCCCAGAACCCTATACCAGTAATTACTACATCTGTTCCTACATTGAGTCCTCCCACGTTTTCTTATTCTTCTGCACAACCAGAACCATCACTTTCAAAAGAAGATACAGAAAAACAAACCATTTCTTCAGGAGACTCTTCTAATGATGGCAGCAATAATAACTCTGCTGGTATACAAGAAACACAAGAGCTTGTTTTAGATTCGGTTCCAAAACAGGTTCAATTTCAAAGTGCCTCTGTAGTACATAAGTATCCTACATGTCCCAAAACATTGTGCCACTCTGCTTCCTCGAAGCAAGATGTTACAAATCCAGACTCATTGAAAACATGTGGCGCAAATTCTAATGAAATCTATGCAACTGTTCTGCCAAAAGATGAGGAGCCTTGTCTTCAGTCAACCTCAAAGAACGATGACAAGAAGCCAAATGGATTACAACAGCAATCATGTTTGCATAATTGCAGCCAGTCTTCCACCCTGCTTAAGAATCCTGAAGTGGGTAAGGTTTCCACAGTGACGCCTACCTTTGACAGTGAATCAACCAAAGTTAACCGAGTCCTTAAATGTGGCCAGAAAGATGTCCTTTTTAGTGGACCACACATGATGACTGCCCACATTCATGAGAGAGGTCATTTGGTTTTGGAGTTTGGTAACGAAAATGAAATATCATCAAAAATTAAAAACAGTTCCAATGTTCGTCATGAAGAGCCACAGAAAGCATTTTCTTTGAAATCTTCGAGTTCTGTTAAAAAATCTAAAAAGAACCAAAATCTTTTAGATTTCAGTATCCAGCATATCGTTAAGAGTCGTGTTGAAGATTATAAGAAGTTTATGTTAGAAAATCATACGTGGCCTATTGAAGTTAGCAGTGCCAGCCAAGTAGAAAATGGTGAAAACAAAGATTCTAACTTTATTAATTATCCCCAATATGACATTCCTACTAGATTAGAGAAAGTAATTGACAAAAACTACAGTGATTCCGAAAAAATTTCCACCTTTATTAAAAGTGGTCTTCTGCCTTGTGAAAACTTGAAGGACTTAGAGAATTGTTTCCGTGGCGCCTGCTTTCAGAGCTGGAACTGTGAAGTACTCGATTACGATGAGATTGCGTTTGGTAAGCAAGGAATTGTTAATTTGATCTGTTCAGTGTGCCACAAACATTTTTTAGATTTGGATTCTTTGCTGCGACACCAACTGCATCGGCATCCCAGTATTGAGTGCAACTTTCTGGAAGTAGAACTTGGCCAGAGCATAGTCGCCTTGCACTACCCAACTCCTAACATCAAAGGCGTCCTTTGTTCTCCAAATATTGACCTTAGTGCCTCCAAAACCTTAGAGACCTACAAATGCTCCAAATGTCGTAATCTGTTTCCGACCGTCTCTCGTCTCCATTCACATATAATACGTTGTGCTTCTAACCTGGACAATATGCTTACTACCAGTAATTCTAAAATGGGCAAAAGGAAGTACAAGAAGCGCTTAAAGAAACGGCTCCGCGATGTGTTGAATGGTTCCAATACTTTTAAATTCCGATTGAAAGACTTTGCTGGATATGATCCGACTATATTCCGAGAAAATCATACAACCCGAAGGAAGTTGGCCGACTGTGAGAACAGTAAGGTCACTTATATTGATGATGACCCTGACAAAAACCGTAAACGTCGTGGCCATGACTTGTCTTATGATCCTAAAAATCATGTTAGACGAAGAGAATCAGTTGAGGTAATTGAAACACATCAGTGCCGGGGTTGTAACATAAAGTTCAAGTCTCTGCCCTCACTTGAGAAACATGCCCCCAACTGTTCACGTAAGGACAAACTTCAAAACCTCAAAATACTCGAAGGTACTGCCCCTACACTACCAGTAAAATCAAAACCCCAACATAGATGTCACTACTGCAGCAAGCAGTTCACTTATCCGAAAAGCCTTTGTAATCATTATGTAAATTTATGTTCAGCTCGGAACCAACGAGAAAAATCTGGGACTCTTTCTGAGGAGGATCTCCAGAAAGAAGCAGCCATTGCAAAATTGGTACAGCAAGAGGAAAAAGAGAAAGTGTCAGAGGTTCAAATTCCTGCTGAAAATAAGCCAGATGAAACAGAACAAAGCCCTAATTGTAGAGGTGTGAAAAGGAAATTGTACAAGAAAAATTATCCTTGGACTTCAATAAAGAAGAAAAAGAATGAAAACTCCGAAAAGGCGAACAGTGATGTTGAAAATGAAGATGAGGAGGAGGAGGAAGAAGAAGAAGATGAAGAAGAAGAAGAGGAGGAGTTAGAGGAAGGAGAGGATGCCCTTGAATATGATAATGATGATGCTTCAGAAGAGAAGGAGGATTGGTTGGCATTTAAGGGTGAGGTCAAAGAGGAGACTAAATCTTCATTGCATAATGATGATGAGGTTCCTGAAGGCAATATTTGCAGAACGAAAGCTCAGTCTTCTGATGCTTGCCTAGAAGAACTCTTAGTAGAGAAGAAACCGTTGTTACATTCAAAAACCGTTGAAGACAGTTCACAAAATGCTCTCAGCAAACAATTGCGGAATTCAAATGTTGTAGAGAAACCATGCAATGTTACAAACAATGAAATAAAATTGTTGACAAATAACGTAGCATGTAAAACTGAGACGTCTTATGAGCACCAAGGTGCTTACAAGAATATCTTGGAATCTGAGCTGTATAAACAACTCACTAAACAAACTATGTTTGTTAGTGCTGCAGACAGTTCGAATGCAAACGTTAAGCAGGAACCAAGGAACGTGGAATTAACAGAAGCTTCAGTGACCGACGCCCAACCTTCTGTGATTGAAGACCTATTGAATGAAGAGACTTCAAAATCAGAAACGCAACTTCATGATGGAATCAATAGTCAGGCTTCAACAGTTAATGTTGCGATTGAAAGATCAGAAAGATCAGAAGTAGTTCAAGAAATCCAAACAAGTGCAATTTGTGATCAGGAAGAGGAGAAACCGAATTCTTTAGTGGTGCAGCTACCTGTTGAAATAGCTGATAAAACATCAGAAGATGGCCAGGATGTAAAATTACCAGAAAATGACACAGGAGACACAGACAATCAGCATCATTCTCTGCCTGAAGAATCTCCAGAAGAAGCAGACAAGAAATTCGGTGATGAAAGCAGCAGAGCTACACAGTGTCATGTTAGTGATTCACTTCCCAAAGACACGTCAGCTGAAGTACCACAAATAACATCAGAATTTCCTCTTACAGATGATGCTGGTACTTCTGATGTATCTTATGTTTTAATGCCAAGTGAATTTCTTTCTGGACAACCCACGGACAGAAATAATGGAGAAACAGTATCTTTATCTGGCAGCACCAATGTTGTAGCAGCAGAAAGAAATACAAGCGGTGTAAACGCTGAGGCTGAAGGTGCCAAAGAAGCGGCAGATGTTCCTCTCTTACAGTTTTTTACTGATGGTTCTACAGTGGTTTTGTGGCCGGTTGGAATGGGAGGACTACCAAGCAGATTTAAGCCAGTTGATAGAACATTAGGTATGACCATCCCTGGACTTCAGTTGAACCTCACAAACAGCAGTGACTTAGTTAGTTCAACATCAGTTTGTGAGAAAACAGCTACTGAAAACAGTGTCTCTTCTGATATTGAGCCACTGCCCAAAGAAGTAGAAAGTCCAGCTACAGCAAATGAGTCTAATCTAAGTTTGGTTATTGATGACGGGGCTAAAATGCAGGACAGTTGTACAGAGAGACCGAGTGAAACAATTGAATACCTTCCGACTCACCCACCAGGACAAGATGCAGAAGGTTGTCAATCTCCATCTGCGGACAAGTTTGTAACACATGATACTGATTTGTCAAAAATAGAAATTGTGAGAGAGCCTGCCGAGAAGGACATCATGCGCAGCATTTTAAACAAGCCACCTTTGGCAGCCCCTACTGCTACGTGGGATATGCTGAGAAATTCAACTTTGGCAGGACCCGTTATTAATACTTCTGTAATTCCAATTCCTTCAGGTAACTCTGAAGAAAGTATGTCAACTTCATGTGAATGTAACCCTGTTTTAAATCAGTCATCTTCTACAAATGTCGAAGTGAGTTATGGATCTGAAAACATCAGCTTAAAAACATCTCAATTGATCTCTGATACAATTATTGACACAACTACGAATTATAAACCGAAGGAGAGTACATCTTATTGTGACAGTGAGACGCCCTTATTGAAAGCTACGCTGATACCTAAGTTAGAAACAGACAGCTTTGTTACAGTGAATTCTACCTCTAAAGAACTTGATTCCACGACTTATAAAAAAATGCAATGTACTGGGTGTGATATGAAACATGATAAGGCCATTTCATGTCCAACTGCAGGTCC
>JAOPJW010004483.1:10002972-10013441 GCA_027122535.1 Octopus maya
GTTTGTCCCCCACCACCTCCTGATAATTGATATCAATGTGTTTGTGTCCCTGTAACTTAGCAATCAGCAAAAGATGTTGATAGAATAAGTACCAGGTTTTAACAAAAAAAGTACTGGGGTTGATTCATTTGAGTAAAAATTCTTCAAGGCAAGTGACCCAGCATGGCCACAGTCTAATGGCTGAAACAAGTAAAAGATAAAAGATAAAAGATAGACAAATGATAACTCAAACATATTTTTTATCCCTATCCACTATTCCATAAAGTACTCAACTATCAAAAACAAGTGAACCTGGTTCCAATGTTTTATGATCAGTTCAAGTATATTAGAAAAATATTTGAATCTGAAAAGGCTTTTCATTTCCTGTTGTTGCAGGGAAAAATTTCTAACCTATGATAAAAACACATCCATCAGTCTAATAGAGAATGATGTGAGCTGACATTTTTTTTGTCTTAAGTGAGAATTTTTTTCTTCATGACTAACTGCACTGAGAAACCTGTAATGTCCAAAAATCTCTCAAAATATTTGAATTAATCTTAAGTTTGTATATTGTCACTGCTTTGCATGTTTATGTTTTTTTAACACTGTTGTAAGTGACCAACTGAACTCAAATAAGATGACCAAGAAAACTAACAGACACAAGGTACTTTTGATAATTGTAAACAAAAGGCACAACTGTTACAATAGTGTCAGTAATACCTCTCTGATGCTACATTTTTACATGTTCATCAGTAATTCAAATTAACTTTAATTATTGTAAACAAAATAGGAAATGATAGTACCAGTATTATTTTTGAGTTTGGGTTATGGTGAATTAGATTATTCACAAACTTTGAAATCTTGTTTGGGTAATCTGAAATATAGATTATTAATGTTTAGATTATTGAGGCTTAAATGTACAAATCTCCGGTTTCCATAGCTTTGATCTGATAACAAAGTCCTTGATAATGAAGTCCAAGCACAGTTCATGTAATGAGCACAATCATTTAAATCAATCAAAATTATTCATGTATTGCAAAGAAGCATATATTATTAAACAATGTTTAACAAAAATCAAATAGAGACAAGGTAACCATTTAAATGAGTCTCATACTGGTGCCACATGAAATTCATTCATGCTGGCACTATGTGCAAAGCACTTGTGCCAGCACCACATGAAAAGCACTTGAGCTGGCACTACATAAAATGCATTCATGCTGGCACCACATTAAAAAGTATCCATGCTGAATTTATGTAAAGAGCACCCAGTACACTCTGTAAAGTTGTTGGCATTAGGAAGGGCATCAAGGGAAACCATGCCAAAACAGACAAATGGAGCCCATGCAATTCTCCAGCTGGCCAGCTCCTGTAAAACAGTCAAATCCATACCAGCATGGAAAATAGATGTTAAACAATGATAATAATGATGATGTTTTGTTACACAGGAATTGAGCCAACCACTTTCAGCCAACATAATAATGGATAGTTCCAGAATGTTGTTTATGTTTATAAAAATGAACTACGTCCTGGAGTTTGAGCAAAGTTGAATCAGTTGTTGAGTGTTAAATGTTGGGTTCTTAGACACAAAATGGTGTTCAAAGACAGGAAACACTGACTTCTCTGTATATTACCCTGTAATGATTGATTCATGCCATACGGTCTCCTTTGAATAGAAACTTTACCATTTTTTTTTATTTAAACATAAGAAAACTACCACCATCAGCACAACAACAACAGTCAACACCATCACAACCACCAAAACAACAACAGTCAACACCATCACAACAACTATCAACTCTCTCCATCACCACAAACACTACCATAACAACTACTACTACCACCACTACCCTCACAATTATTACCATCACCACTACCACAATCATCACCATCACAACAATCATCTTCATCACAACATCTGCCATTACCATCATCACAACCACAACCATTACTATCACAACATCCTCCACTACATATATTTAAATATTAATCACTATTCATCCTACCATCACCACCATCAAATATCATTATAATCTTAAATAAGCACCACTACTTCACATATTACCTTCAAGATAATCCCCACAACCACCACAACCACTACCACCATCACCACCACCACTACCTCTGCCACAGCCATTGGCACCGCTGCTTCCGACACGGCATTCACCGACACTACTACTGCCAGTACCACCACTGTAGCCACCACCACCACCACCACCACCACCATCACCACCACCACCACCATCACCACCCCAGTCATCGTCAATATCATCATTATTGTCATTATCATCGTCTTCTTTGTCCATTTTTACATGCATGCATGACTTAGATGTAATTAATCGAGGCAGACCTTCTCTGGTTGGATGCCTTTCCTGTCAACAACCCTCATCTGTTTCCAAGTAGGTTTATACTTTCCCTAGCTGGACATGCTTTCATAGATTATTGAAAAATGAATGACTCATTGTATGATAAGGATATTGCATGATGTCAAGATAAGGAAACACAACCAAGCACCCATTTGGCTTAGTGATTAGGGCGTTGGACTAATGATCTTAAAACTGTGGTTTCGATTCCTGGACCGAGCGACGCATTGTGTTCTTGAGCAAAACACTTCATTTTATGCTGCTCCAGTCCACTCAGCTGGCAAAAATGAGTAATATAGGCGCAGGTGTGGCTGTGTGGTAAGTAGCTTGCTTACCAACCACATGGTTCTGGGTTCAGTCCCACTGCGTGGCACCTTGTGCAAGTGTCTTCTACTACAATCTCAGGCTGACTAAAGCCTTGTGAGTGGATTTGGTAGAAGGAAACTGAAAGAAGCCTATCATGTATATGTGTACATATGTATAAATGTGTGTTTGCGTGCATGTCTGTTTGTCCCCACCACCACAGCTTTGATAACCGGTGCCGGTGTGTTTACGTTCCCTTAACTTAGCAGCGGTTCGGCAAAACAGACCCGATAAAATAAGTACCAGACTTTAAAAAAAAATTTAAATTATAATTATAAAAAGCAAAGTACTGGAGTCAGTTCGTTCGACCAAAAATTCTTCAAGGCGGTGGTGCCCCAGCATGGCCGCAGTCTAACGTCTGAAACAAGTAAGGAAGAAAAAAAAGGAAGGTAAGGGGTGGCTATCGGTAAATTTATTTGACTTTGAATTTATTATGGGGAAGATGGAAAACTGCATTGACGCACTTGACGACAATCAACAGGTGTCATAGGAATTATGACGGTGTCAAGGAATGATGCAGCTGGTCGTGTCAACAGCGCTTGACTAAAAGGTCAACAATTTCTGCCGCATCATCTCTAGTGAAGCTGCTCTTTCAATAATCCATCTACTTGTTAGTAATGTGGTTGAAGTATAGCTAACTGCTTTATAGGAGCACTGGTCGAGTCAAGTGTCTTGTTAGCTTGTAATGCAACGTTCGTGTCTTCTTGAAGGGGAGCTTTGAACAGACTTAGAAGTCACACCTAGTCTGTGCTTCTTCGTTTCTTTCAATAAATAATATGAAAACCCTTAGATGATGTTGCAGATGTATGTATGTATTATATATATGTATGTATATATATTATATATCGTTGTATTACAGCAGAGTCAGTCAGTGAGTCAGAGAAATAGACTTAACAGCAAGCAGAGGAAGAAGGAAAGATGGTATAAAGAAAGACAGAAAAAGAGACGCAGACAAGGATGGACAGATGAGCAGAGATGTAAACGGGGAGAGGAAGACGAACAGAAAGTCAGAGACGGAGAGATAGGGCGTACCATTATGCAAATAAGATGGTACCGAGGCATATAAATGTTTACACTTTGAACAAGAAGCTCTATAATTGCCGGTAGTTTTGGGGGAGGGAGATTGTGAGGAGTGAAACTGTTAAAGAATAATAAAATGTGTCCGGGTTCGTTCTTGCTCCGAAATAGAAAGAAAAAGCCCTCCACGGTCCCAATTTCACTGCAAAAATTACATGTGGTTTACAAGATTGTATATCTTATTATTTATCAAACATAGACAAAACACAGGGGGTTTGTCTGTATAACGGGTGAACGGACAAACACATCTCCATCGTCATTATCGATTTCATTAAATATTATCAATTGATTTGAACCAGAGAGAGATGGAGGCAGTTTTTAACAAAAACATATGCCTATTTATTTTCAAATAAAGCAAGGTAACGATAGTGGGCTAGTGTGTTTTGATACGATCTTAAACTTCGCAATTAGTTATCAAATTGTTGTAATCAATGGATTCGGACCTTTTATTATTATTATTATTATTATTATCATTATTTTATCGAGCAGGGCAAATATTTCGTCGGTGGCGTGGATCGATGTCCCTGTCCAGTACAAATGTTGGCAATTAATTTTAAGTGGGGATGGATTTACGAACAAAGTAGATGCTGTTATTTTGTGCCCCGTCGTTGAAGATGGTCCGTGATGGATTATTTGAGATTAAATAGATTTTACTGCTGCTTAAACGCCGACAGTTTTCCGAGACATTCGGAGATTAACGGGATAATGAAATGGGCCATTTGTCGCAATCAATAAATATGCTATCTGTTCTAGTAGCAGTTGGTTTATCTCGGACTGATGGCATAAAAAACAAAATTTAGATAATAAGATGGCATGATATCATGTCCTTATAAGAGCAGAGGACATTATCGTCCTAGGATGCAACTGCGGTGGATTTTTTTTTTTTTCACCACAGGTTGTGTCCTTAAAGACAGCACAGTTCTTGTGGGTTCTGCTAAATTATCGGCAAAACAAAAAATGTTTAATCTATGGTTTTTCAATTAATTGCATTTGAAATAACTAATGTCGGAAAGAGGGCCTTAAAAAAAAAAAATCAGCTGTCCTGGTTTTAATTAGAAACTTATTAAGGCAACAAGGAAACGACGTGAAGGTACAAAACTCAGTGAAAGAACCTCATTAACCATTTATTACAAAGGAACAATGATGCTACGGTCCTTTTCTCTGCCCTTAGCTATTTCATTTTTCGATTTTTCTTTCGTATAAATATTTCAGAGACATTTTATTACGAATGAAATTCAAGACAGCGTAATTTAATTGGCCATAATTAAGTCGATAAAGTACATTTAGTTAATTACTTCTCATTCACTAAACACATACACACACACAAACACACACCCAGTAAAATGTAAACGAAAAATAAACTTGATCATCACATGTAATTATCAAGATAAACAGAAGGGAAAGAGGGCGAGGAAAGAGTTTTTGGTGAATAATATTTACAACAAACTAGGAGGAAGTGGAATGCCTCGAGACGGTCGTCACAATGGCTAGAAATAACAGTCGAATCTCCCTCGAATTATACCCTACTGTTTTTGAAAATAGAACACACAGAAGAATGTGGGGCATTATTATACATTTATCTAACAAAATAATAATCAATTATTATTATTATTATTATTATTATTGGTTTGCTTGTCAAACTGGAGGTTAAACAGCAACAAATGATGGCAAAAATAACAACAACAAGGTAATTAAAACAATACTAATTACAACAACTACTTCTAAACAAAAATTACAACTCCTTGACGGATTTGTGTTGACTACATCTAATGATAAAGCCCCTACGTGATCGTTCAGCCTGCTAGAAATAACAACCAAATCATACCCTAACCCCTTTTGAAAAAGCAATTCCACATCGGGCGGGGTTTTAGAAAGGCTATCCCTACCTCATCGGGAGAAAAAAAAGGGCACGGAAATAAAAGAGGGCAAAAATATTTTTTTAATGGATACATTTGGGGATTCAAATATATTCTTTCGGAATCATAATTTTCCTTGTATAAAAGACAGGAATATTTTAAAATGAAGTGGTGATTGGAGGGAGGGGGGGTCAAAAACCTTCAATTCCTTGCCCTTTTATTTCTCTGTGGGTTAGTGACGACTAATCCGAAATTCTGCCCCACACTAGTTTTCCATAAATATATATAGAGACAAAAAAAAGATGGTATGGTCATGGATAGAGCGCTCTCAAAGAGAGACGGAATTTGGATTAAACAACAACAAACGATGATGACAAAGATGTCGAGTCCGGAATCAAAAGAGGTTGCTAGATTTGCTAGAAATAGCAGCCAAATCTATCTCGAAATCACGCCCTACCGTTTCATAAAAGCAATAAAAAGGGATACATTGGATAAGATAGAGACCAGTTGGTCATGATCAGAAGATGATCCCTTTCATCATAAGGCTAAAAAAAAACAACCGCTAGCAATTTGTCTGCTCGAGTCAATGAGGTTGCTAGATATAGCAGCCAAATATCCATGGAATCATACTTTACTTATATTTTTAAAATGAAAGACGTTGAATAATGTGCACCAAGGTATATTATGCAGAGAGAGAGAGAGAGAGAGAGAGAGAGAGAGGCGGGATGGTCAAGGTTGGAATGGAATCCCTTTCATCATAAAAGGGATACTCAATCAGGGCTGACTTGGGGCTAAAGAACAACCACAACAAAACGAAATTGACAACGAAGATAATTGTTGCAAAAGCACGGAAACAAGGACGATAGCCAATGGTTATGACGGTGATAATTACTGGTATCACAACAGCGATGAGGTTGAACTGCTTGGTGTAACATCTTAACAAGCCTTTTTTATATTCGTCGACTATTAAAAAAAAAACTGTTTCCTTTTTTCTTCAACCCTTATTTCTTCGACATTATAAGAGACCCACCCCTAACGTCTTGTTTATATTGTTTAATAAGAATGTCACACAAAATAAGCCAAAGGACAAAGCATTCGGCACCGAAACAGAGCTAACATACACACTAACCCTGCACCAGCCGTGGGGAAATGTGCGGCCCGCGGGACTTTTACTGAAACGATACACCTAAAGGAAATTTTATTTTCATTTTTATATCCATTTTGGGGGGTGATTAGGAGTGTGGTCCGCCCGATATGATGCCCCATGTCTTAATGTGGCCCGTTTCACAAAAAAAGGTGGCCCACACCTAACATAAACACACACACACACACATACATGTCTGTGTGTGTGTGAGTTCAAATTCCGCCGAGGTTGACTTTGCCTTTCATCCTTTCGGGGGTCGATTAGATTAAGTACCAAGTTACGCACTGGGGAGTTGATATATATAATCGACTTAATCCGTTTGTCTTGTCCTTGTTTGTCCCCTTCTGTGTGTAGCCCCTTGTGGGCAGTAAAGAAAATAACACATACATACATACATACATACATACATACATACATACATACATACAAAAAGGCGATGCTCCAGCGCGGCCAACGCCTAAAGCGCGCACACGGATACGTTTAACAACAATGACGAAGATAATAATAACAATAATAATAATAACAACAACAATAATAATGGTGGTGGTGGAGATGGTGACCAATACTTGCCTTCATATTGACGTTATACCCAGCACAGCAGAAAAACTTCGATCTCCCATCATGGTACATGTGGAGATTAATGACAGAAAAGGTGATGAGGATGGTGGCTGTGGTGGTTAATGACAGTAACGGTGGTTATGGCGATGGTGGTAGTGATAGTAGGGAGGAAGTGTGATAGATAGAGAGAGACTGAGAGAGAGTGAAAGGTAAAGATGGAGATAGAGAACGAGAGTGTATGTTGTGAGGAAGAGGAGAGGAATAAAAAACAGAGAGAGAGGGGGAGAGAGAATGGGTTGCAGTAGAATCAAGCTGGTGGGGATGGGGAGATTGAGAGAGTGTGCGTGAGTGAGAAAGGGAGAGAGACTGCATGCGTGCGCGCGTGGTAGAAAAGAGACAGAGAGAGAGAAGGGGTTGTAGTAGAATTACAGTTGTGGGGGGGAGAGAGAGAGGAAGAGAGAGTGTATGTGTATGCATGCGTAGTGAGGGAAAAAGATAGACAGTGTGAAGGGGAAAGAGAGAGACAGACAGACAGAAAAAGGGAGGGAGAAGGGTTTGCAATGGAATCACGGTAGTGGGCGGTGGGGGTGAGGGTGGAGGAGTGAAGTGCAAGTGCAACAAAGAAAGTGAAAAGAGAGAAAAGAAAGAGAGGGAAAGGCATGGCGGGGGTGGAAGTAGGAGTGGGTCCACTGCGAGAGTGACGGTGAGAGGAGTGAAAGTGTCTGTGCACGTGTATGTAGAGTGTGAGTGTGTGTAGTGTTAGATGGAGGAGAGAAGAAGAGGGAGTGCCTGACAGCAGCCGACGTATCACTGGACTACAGAGAAGGCGGTGATGGTGATAAATAGTTGGGCTGTGTATATATGCCCGTATGACAGGATTAAGGACAGGCAGGGAGATGGTAATACGGTGCAGGTAAGGGTGACGGGTGAATACGCGTGTCTGGGAGTATAAGCAGAAAGAGTGCGAGTCATTCAGTTTCCTGTAAGCAACAAGTTATTGGGGGCTGGACATGTTGTAAGGGCAGCCAGCCATAGGCAACTTGCGGCCCGCGAGTCTTTCTGAATTCCATGCCTAATATAAAAAATTACATTCATTTTTTTTTTTTTTACTAGTGTGACTCGTCTCGTTATGAACCATGTCTCATGTGGCCCACTTCTTGAAAAAAAAAGGTTACCCATGTCTAGTGCAGGGTCTCATATGTACTGGAAAAAAAAAAACTTCAGTTCACTAACATTATCCATGCAACAGATAGACAAAAACTCCCTTTGGAGAGAGCCAGGAGCAAATTCTTAGAAAAAAAAACAAAAAAAAAACAAGCAAGGGAGATAACTTCAATAATAGCAATTGAAATTCTTAGAAAATATAGAAAATGCAGTAATGGAACAGTATTAGTTATGGTGTTTTAAAGTCAATAAATGGACATGTTTCAGTCTTACGAGACCTTTTCAGTGAAAACATTCTAAATCAGTTGTCAAGAATAAGAGACCAAAAATATATTATATGAATAAGAATAAAGGAAAAGAGCAACACCAGCTATGAAAGTCGCAAGAAAGAATTGCAAGACGGATTCTTCAAGCCAAAGTCAACCAGCAGGAGACACCTAGTGAGTAAACCAAGAATTAGATGGTCAGATAATATCCATTGTCTCAGTTGATTGCGCTTGGGAAATTTGGGAGTCCAGCCAGAAAATGTAATGATGGTTGTTTCTGGCAGAACCCTATGGAGGGGATGCCAGAGGGACACGAACCCTGAGACCCAGGAGGAACCAATGAAGATGTTTGGGTGGATAACTGAGGAGAATAAGCTATCCTGAGGAATGGGGGGGGGGGGTCTAATAAGACCAAAAAGATGTTTAGTACTTTTACCAATCAGCTTTTAAAGACCTGACACCCCTTCGCACATGGCATGTTCTATATTTACCATTTCAATCACGAATGATCCCCTTTGTTCGTTTTGAGCTTTTTGAAGGCCAAAAAAAACAATGATGCCTAAACCCTTTTACCATTTAAACCAGCTATATCCGGCTCAAAAATCCAACCTGTTTTATGTCCAGACTGATCGGATCAGGCCTCTCACACTAACCCGATAATGTCATTCTAATGATAAACAATCACATCACAAAGCTACAAGATAATGTGTGATAATTCAAAACAGTGTAAGCATTACCTTTGATAGGCAAGCATGGCTTGTGCAGCATGGATAGAGGAGCCTGCTCAAGAAATTAACATGCAAATGGCTGAGCACTCCACAGACACGCATGCCCTTAATGTTGTTCTCTGGGTGATACAGCGTGACGCACTGAATGTGATAAAGCTGACCCCCTTTGAATTACGGGTACAACTCATTTTTGCCAGTAGAAATGGACTGGAGCAACATGAAATGGAGTATCTTGCTGAAGGACACAATATGCAGCCAAGTATGAAACTCAGGACCAACCATACGACTGGGAGCCAACAGAGACAAACATAAACAAACACACACACACACATACATATTGTCCATAAATAAAATTTCTGTGGCGCTTCTGTTTCAGCCATGTGCAAACAGGCAGTTCCTTGTTTTCCTAAACATGGATTAGTTCTGTGGCTTGAATAACAAGAAACTGCATTGCTTAAGTGGTCAATTCCAAAGCCAAAAAAACAACCAAGAAAACTGAAAAAGACATTTTTATGGGTCAAGGAATACCAAACAGTCATGCTCTGGAGAACATGGAATTTTAACATTAACATCGGCAGGAAGTAGACATTTTCAGGAGCTCTTAAGAAGTATGTCCGTACCAAATGTCAGAAAATACAACCTTGTTGAAGCGCACATTAACCAGTAGAGTTTAGTTATTACAAATGGATATTTATTATCCAAAGATGTTAGCAATATAATGTAAAAGGCCATATTTTCTCTGGCAGCATATGAAAGGAACTTCAACATGGCTTTATAGGAGACCAACAACAAATGTTTTAGTGGCAGCACAGTTCTTTGTTTGAGCCCATGTAAAATACACACACACACGCACGAGCGCGCGTTGGAGTGGCTGTGTAGTAAGAAGCTTGTTTCCCACCCACATGGTTCGGGGTTCAGTCCCACTGCATGGTACCAAGTGTCTTCTACTATAGCCTCAGTCCAACCAAAACTTT
>JAOPJW010004483.1:10421795-10432379 GCA_027122535.1 Octopus maya
ATGAGTAAGGAAGTTCTTCATGGACAGGTGAGCAGCCTTGTGATCATTCAGTCCTGGACTCCACTCTGCACTGGATTTGGTTTCTCTTCACGGCAGCAACACTCACCATTTTTTTACAGTGATTCAGTATTTTGGTTATTATGGATACAGTGCAGCATTAATAGTATCATACTAACAACAACAAACACCACCAGTAACTTTTATTGACTCCAGTGTTAGTGATTGTTCAGTTGGGGCAGATCTATGAGACTGCCTCTGTGTGTGTGTGTGTGTGTGTGTAAATTGTTAAATACTTTATGGATTACTTTTGACAAGGCACTGTGCCAACTTTGCTTCAGCAGAAACGAAAGGTCTGCATTGGCATCAATTAGTCAATAGGAGAGGAATTTGATTGGTTTATTTGTTGTGAAGCATATAGATTCTTAATGCTTTCAATCTTTGCCCTTTGTCTGAGAGGAAGAAATTGTGTTGTCCCATTTAGGCCTGGAGTAAAATCAAATCGGTCATCATCATCATCGTCATCGTCATCTTTTTAATCCTGATATTAGCCCCCTTGGTTCAATTATATAAATTCTCTGTTTTTGAAGTGATCTAAAATTAAATGTTCTGGTGTCATGATGCAAATGCCAGCTGTGCCAGTGGCACATAAAAGCATCCATTACACTTTTGGAGTGGTTGGCTAGATGCCTTCAGCTTATTCCTCTGTCAAATATAATCCTTATTCATTCACATTATTTTGGATTAATCATGGATTATCTCATAGCTTTCAGATTATGATGATGTAATTCTATATTCCTAGAATGACATTTTAGGGTAGGTGCGAGTAGCCAGATCTGACCTGTTTGAACACAAAACAGGTAGAATATTTTGACCAGATATGGTCAGTTTAAGTGCTAAAGGGTTGAATCACGTGTATATTTGGGATATTGTTTTGGTGGTATTGTTGTTAGTTGTCAAAAATGTTGTGCATCACTGACCTGTACAATGTCTCTAATAATGATAATAATAATAATAATAATAATGGTATTTTATTTTCAAAACAACATGATATTAATGTATACAATATGTGTAATGTTTAAAATAATTGCAATGTAGTGTTTGTGTGCGTGTGAAGTTTATTTGTCCAGCTCTTTACCTAACATTTGAATATTATTGCATGCAGCTGTTGTGTTGTATAAACATAGCCTCCTGGGTATTTGGACACCAGATTGTCACTATGGAGCCAATCCTGTAATTCTAAATAATAGTTTCAGATACAGGTAGGCATAGAACACCAGACTTGCAGGTTTTTCACCTGCACATAATTTTGATTTTAATTTCTTTTGATCGTTAAAATTTTGATAATCTTGATGCTGGCTGAGATTTGTTGGTTTAACAAAGGAAAAACGTTTCGAATCTCATTGGATGTCTGTTATTATTGTCTGAAATTATCTGCAGGCACAGGAGTGGCTGTGTGGTAAGTAGCTTGCTTACCAACCACATGGTTCCGGGTTCAGTCCCACTGCGTGGTACCGTGGGCAAGTGACTTCTACTATAGCCTTGGGCCGACCGGAGCCTTGTGAGTGGATTTGGTAGACGGAAACTGAAAGAAGCCTGTCGTAGTGTGTGTGTGAAGGCATGTGGTTTAATGGCTAAGGATGTTGCACTCATGATCACTAGATTGTGGGTTCAATTCCCAGACTAGCTGCATGTTGTGCCCTTGAGTAAATCACTTCATTTCACATTGCTCCAGTCCACTCAGCTGTAAAATGGATCACCCTGTGACGGACTAGCTTTCCGATCATGGTGAATGTTGGCCTGCTTGCCTAGCCAGCAGGGTGGCATCGTTTGAAAGTTAAAACGAATCAAAGTGCATTGTGACCAGCAATGTATATACACTGTCCATCCATGTGGTTTTTAGGTTCAATCCCACCATGTGACACCTGGGGCAGGTGTCTTGTACTATTGTCACAGGCTGACCAAAGCATTATGATTGGATTTAGTAGGCAGAAACTGAAAGTAGCCCTTGTTTGAGTGAGTGTGTGTTTTGGCATTGTGATAGTTGTAAACATGTGCCACTGTCACGCAAAAGATGTGTTGCTTGTTTGCAGTGTTGTGTGTAAAACTTGTGGTCATAGGGGAAATATTTGCCTTGATTGGAAACAGGTAAAAGTTGATGGCAGGAAGATCTGACCATTAGAAGATTTGACCCATGCAAACATACATTTATTAATGGATATTAAATGATGATGATTTATAAACATTTTGTATTTTTCCCTTATAATCTGTTCAATTTTTTTATTTCTTTTATTCTGATTGTTTTTTTTTTTTCCTTCCAGAACATCCTGCAGCATGTGATTTCCAGGTGGAAACTGCAGCTAATCTTGAACCAGAGTTTGTAATGGACATTCCTTAAAAAGAACTAATCTACCCAACAAGAGGACAATTCAGCAATCAAATCTGCCTGATTTTCCAACAGAATTTCTCCATGTAACGTGATTCCTTATTCTTTGGCGACTTGCCCCAAATTGTTCTATGGCTTCTTCTGATTTTAAACTATTTTTGTTGGCTTCCCTTTAAGATAAGATAAAACTCTGAATTCAGATTTTCATTCAAGTCTGGTCTTCCATATAGCAGCAGCAGCAGCAGTAGTCGTAGTATTAGCAAGCCAGAGACGACCACCACCACCCACAACAATAGTTATGTGAAGCAAATAAACACACCTAATGGTTCATTAACAATATTTGCAATGTGCCACCAGACACAAGTTTTTATGTATTTATAAGAATTCTTCTGTTTCTTTTTTTTTTTTTTAAATTTCCTATCAGCTCAGTTTGTTGTTTTGGTTTAAAACATCATCTCACCATGTCCAGCTCGATTCCTCAGCCAACAGATGTCTCAGAGGGAGACAGCTCTTCTCTAGAAAAGAGCGACATTGAAGAGAAGAGCGATGTTGAAAAGAAGAGTGATGCTGAAGAAAAGGGCACCGGCGATGAAAAGAGTGATGCTGATGAAAAGAGTGATGCTGATGAAAAGAGCGATGCTGATGTAAAGAGTGAAACTGACGTAAAGAGCGAAGCTGACGTAATAAAGAACGATGTTGATGATGAAAAGAGCGATGTCGAGGAAAAAAGCGATGTCGAGGAAAAAAGCGATGTCGAGGAAAAAAGCGATGTCGAGGAAAAAAGCGATGTCGAAGAAAAAAGTGATGTTGAGGAAAAGAGCAATGTTGATGCTAAAACAGATGTGAAGAAAAAGAGCGAAAATGTTGTGACTGTGAAACAAGAAGTTGATGACAGCGCCAATGAGGAAGACATGACTTCAGACGATTTGAAAGAAGAAGTTTCCACTTGTAAAAGTGAATCTTCAAGTAAAAACCTCTTGGTTGATGAAGGGGATGATGGTTCAAGGTCTATCGCATCAACAGATGAAGTAAAATCTCAGCTGGATTCCAAACCAAATTCAAATTTATCTCGCCAAAAAGATGGCATTAGTCCATCTGCTCTTTTAGACGACAATGCAACCACACAGTCGGACAATAATGAAACTGAAGCCAATGAATCTGCTACGGGCCACCGCAGTACGTCACCTGATGTCCAGTCAGATTCTGAGAGCAAACAATCGTTTTTTGAGAAGATAGGGCTTCTGGGAGAAGGCATGAAGCTGAAGAAAACGAGTGAGACTCTTGATAAGAATGTCATGCATCGAGAATATGGTATTTATGATGAGAGCAGCATTCCTGCAGTTGATCTGGATGAGAATGGACTTCCTATCAACTTGGATGATATGAATGACGAAGACCGAGAGAAAGAAGAGGAAAAGATAAAGTTTGCTAAAGAGATTAGTGCACTGCGGCGCATGTTGCTTAGGAAAGGTTTCATTCGTGGCTCGAAATGGCGTCCGACACCATCGTATATCAAACAGAGAGACTTGTCTTTAAGTGGCAAGAAAGGTTTTGGGAGTTTCTCACTTGACAAAGACCATTCTGATGATTCCACCCCAGATTCAAGTATGGATGGTTCTTCTCCTTCACGAACTATTTACCGTCCAGACGGCAGTACTTCGGCCAAAATCTATCATGTGGATGGTAACACGTCTGCTACGATTTATCGTCCAGATGGCAGCCCCTCAGCTAACATCTACTGTCAGGACGGTGGAACTTCGGCAACTATCTACAGGCAAGGTGTGTCAAGGAAACGAGGCTTAGTCAGGGAAATGATCAAGCGTTGCCGACCGTGCAAAGTTGGTTTAACGGATTTCTTTAAAGAACTCGACATTGACGTTTCCGAGCTCTCTAAAGATTTTCCTCTTGTCAAGCGCATTAAGGTTATTGACTACAATTCTCAAGCAAACAATCCGCCTAGTGTTGAGCAGGACAGCTACGAAGGCAGTTTTCTCAGCTTTATCTCCAGTCAGAATGAATCGAATAACACCAACAAGGGCTTCAAACGGACATCTTATTCGAAACAGTGGACAGAAGGCAATGAAAATCGAACTGTGACCGTTTCCAAACTCCTGATTAATTCCGAAAAGAAGACTGGAGCCACCCCCCCAAGTTACAGCTGTGTTCATTGCCAATATTCATGTCAGGAAAAAGACTTGATGACAGAACATATTTATGCACATATCACCCAGAAAGTGTTCCGATGTGGTCATTGCAGCACTGATTTCACCACTTTTGGCACAGCTGCCATCCACCATCAGTCCAGTCACAAATATCTTCCGCAGAAAATTGAGAAAACCACTGAAATTAATGAGAAGGAGCATTATCTTGAGATTCGGGAAAACGTTTCTGATGACGACGATAGCAAACAGAACGTGACCAGCACCAGCACCACCGCCAGCAGCGGTGGCGTTGGTGGTGGCGGCGGCAGCAGCAGCAGCAACACGACTAAATCAGCTTCCAGTGATGCTAGTTCAACCGATGAAAAGAATTCGAAATCTAACCCTGTCTTTATCTCAGTTGTTGTCAATGGAAACAGCCCAGGTGGGAAGCAAGGCAACCAAAAGGATGTTGTCGAGGTGCCCGATCGGTTCCAATGTACATACTGCAAATTTTCCACTGATCAGCGCGAGATAATACAGCAGCATGTTACTGGTCAACATCCAGGAGCAGTGCACTACACGTGCACACTGTGCGATGGACTTGTCTTAACGTCAAAGGCCAATCTTCTTAGTCATTATAACACTGTTCACCCGGGGAAAACTATAAAATGCCGGAAGCTACCTGATTTCACGGACAGCGAAGAACCGCAGACTCCTGTGGATCCTGCAAGCAATCGCTTCAATCGTTACCGCAACACTGCATACGGCAGGGGTGGTATGTATATGCAAGGAAAAACAGGGTATGTATTAATTATGACATCTTTGAAGTTTGTTATGTTGCCATCTTTGTTATGCCTTACTAACGATCACCTGTTAGTTTTTTTTTTTTTTTTTTTTTAAGTTAATTAGAATGTTTGTCTTGTGTGTGAAGGTGCATGGCCAAGTGGTTAGGGTGTTGCACTCACGGTTGCTGGATTATGGGTTCGATTCCTGGACAGGGCAGTGTGTTGTGTTTCCAAGCAAAACACTTCAATTCATGTTGCTGCAGTCCACTCAGCTGTAAATAGGTCACCCTATGACGGAATAGCTTTTTGTTCAAGGGGGACTGTTGGCCTGCTCACCTAGCCAACTGGGTAGCCTCCATTTGAAAGCTAGAACAACGTGAAGTGTATTGTGACAAGTGATGTATAACATCTGATAGTCTGGTCAGTCCCATGATCGTGTAATTTTTCTTGTATGATTTTACTGTGAAGGACTTTGTCTGAGTGGTTTGAGTGTTTCATTCTTGATCATAGGGTTGTGAGGAGTGGCTGAAGGCACCAGAAAGAAGTGATAGGTAGAAATAGTGTTAGTAGGGATGATGATTCTAAGGAACGGAAGAGATACCTTGAGATGGGGGTAACCAGAAGGGTGGGATATGTAATTCTAAATGAATTGAAACAAGGACAGTGTATATAAGCACAACAGAAAGGTTTCTGTGGAATACTCAGTCACTAAAATGCTAATTCAGTCGATCCATTTAACATATAGGGAGACTGGTTAAAACTTTCATTACAGATCTTTCTGCTTATTAATTAAGAATGATGTTCTTAAACCAAACTTGGTTTTCTTCTCCCTGAACTCTATGAAGAAAGCATCAATAATTGTTGTTACTCTGAGGTTGCTATTCAATTTGTTTATTTCCAAATTTTTAGTGTTTAATCTCCATAAATAAGAACTCCTTTCAACACACAAAGCCATTTTTTTTCTCTATTTGTGTTAAAATGCTATAAGTGTAGTTAACTTCAAATTGATGTACTTGAAGCTATCATCATCATCATCTTCTTGCCTGTGTTCTTTCATGTTTGCATTGGCTTTGGCTGGTTCCACAATGTCTCCAGTCTTGTTGTCATCTGACACACCAACAGAAAATCTGATCTCATTACTGTGTTCTTGAGGGTAGTGAGTCAACAGAAAGTTCGTCAAACAAAAGGCTTCATGGCGTTTCTTTCAGCTGTTTTATGTGTTGAGCTCCAATTTCACCAAGATCAACTTTGTTATCATCCTTTCAAGTGGGATAGAAATAAAGTACCACTTAAGTACTGGGGTTAAGGTTAATGTAATCAACTTTAATGTGTAGTATTTTCCCTCAGTGAACTGAGTTCTATCTCTGCTTCCTTAAACGGATTAATTACCCCCCACCCCCCATAACATATCCGAGCAGGAATTCATGGAAATTCTACATGTTTTGTGAATGTTTCTCAATTTTTAGTTTTCCGTCACCTTAATGTGAAAAATTTCCCTTGTGTCCTTGATTTTGTTCTGTAGTGAAGGTTGTTTAAAGTGAAACATTCGAATAAACGTTGTGAGAGTTGGGAGTTAATTTATGATAATAAGTGTTTCATTTTAGCAGAACAATCCTTTATAGGCAGATACACCTCCATCCTGAGCTTAGACTGTACATCAACCACCAGTCTGTGGAATTGGTAAATCTTAAGAGTTTAAGCCAAGTGGTAATCTAGGTGTGCTAACAAGAAACCTGTGTGTATATAGACACCATATTCTATGTTATATAGCAATGAATGTATAATCCTTTTTTTTATAACTATGCTTTGTGACACAGCATCTCAATTTTATTAATTTATGATTTAAGAATATATAAATTCATTTAAACTAAAATCACTATTTTTATTTACTCTCAGACTTAGATATTTCTGGTTCTCTGGAATGTTATTTGAAAATAGACGAACAGTTGACGCTATGAAATTAATTACTTTTCCTAATCAAAGGAATAAACTGTCTGATTTTTCTCTTGCAGTGGACCAGCGAACAGTTCTGGGACAGATATGGGCCTGAAAATAGTGAATGTTGTAAGTCTTCATAGCGGCCGCATTTCTGGTCCGACTCGGCGTCCAGGAACCGGTACAAACAATAACTGTATTATACCCCCTGAAGGTTTTGCTGTTCCCGTTTTGTTGAATGCCAAAACAATGTCTTTAAAATATGCCAGCTCCAGTTCGAACCGCAAGTGCAAGTACCCCGGTGACGACGATCCTCTTATTGGCCGTTCCATTTACATGTGCAAGAAATGTGGTTGTGAAGCAAAATTCCTCAGTCAGATGCAGGACCATATTATCAATTCTCATTCTGCTTTCTGCATGTACACCTGTCCCTACTGTACATTCAAGGGGGAGAAGGAGGCCGACATCTATAAACATATTGGTATCGCTCATCCCGAATGTGATGGAGGTGTGCCTCTTTCATTCTTCCTTGATCCAGTCTACATCACCAAGTACATAGCTAACATTGAAAAGAATCAACAGACCCGCTACAAAGAGAAGCTTGTCGGCAAATTGTCCCATTATAAATGTCGAGTGTGTAGCCAAGAGTATCCTGATGGAATCTCTCTTTTCTTGCATTCCAACCGTGTGCACGATAAAAAACTGTCCTACCACTGTCCGTACTGCACTGAATTTAATTCCAGTACCTCTAAACCAGCCCGCGAACACATAGCCAACTGCCACGACAAAGACGTCGGTAGCGAAGTGGTGTTTGCATTTATCTGTGATGGCAAGCCTAACCGCAACACCTCATCTGGTGGCCTTATGGTCGAGCCAGTCCTACCTCCATCTCCTGCTCCTAGTCCACCTAAGCCGCCTGAACCCAAAATAGCTCGGAAAGACGACGACGACGTGGTTATTTTGAAAGATTCCGACCTGAAGACACCGACTTCTGTGTCGGCATCATCATTAGGGCCGTTGAGTGCTCGAGGCCGGAGTCGGGGTCGGCCGCCTCGCTCTCAGACTATTTTACTGCGGAACATGTTACAAGCCCGAGCAATTGCGTCTTCATCATCTTCATCTTCGACAACTCCTTCAGGTGCTGTCCAACCAATGATGATAGTTGCTAATGCTGCACACCAGGAAAACCAGGGCAACCCTCCTATTGTTATCGATCACCCAGAACGCACACCGAAACTACTACCTCTGTCAGAGAACAACAGCAGCACAGACCCCTCCGGGGATGGAACTTTAGATATGGACTGTGAAAGTGTAGAAGAAGACGGCCCAATGGATACAGTTGTAGAAGAGGATTCAGAAACGAGCGTTTCTGAGCCCATTACCATTTCTAAATCCGTATCGTTGGGCTTAAAGGGATTGAAACGACCAATAAGTAGTCCGTCTCGGACAGCCAGCCAGCACTTGTCGGAGTTAGCAGCACGTTCGGCAGCAGACCATGCCTCATCAGACCTCACCCCACCTCCTACTTTTGGCATCAAAGTGATTAAAAAAGAAAAAGAACAAGAGATGTACTTGACAACTGATACTGCCTCTCTTCATAATGACCAGGTGGTGCCTGTTTCCCTGCAGGCAGCACAGGGGGTACTTCCTTTGGACTTATCCTCAACGGGTACCTCAGACCCTGATGACATACCTCCAGACGCATTCAAAGTGTTTAACTTGAGTCCATCATCCTCTCAGCTGAGCTCCTATCTTTCATCTTCACCAAATGCATACCCCAGCCCTGTCCCCATTGGCCCCCCTATACAGACTTCGGAGTTTCCTACTGCCCACTCGTTGAGCAAGGCTGTACACACGTCTGAAGATCGATACAGCAAGGAGATCTACAAGTGCGACAAATGCAACTTCAAGACTACATATCGGGCAGCATTGAAAACCCATCATAGCTTCAGACATTCTCAGATCTACAAATGTCCTTATTGCCCGGACAATGTTCCTTTGGATAGTTTTGAAGTTGAACCTCACATTAAGCAGCACCATCCTGATGAGAAAATAGCTTATATGCGAATATAATAATATTAATAGTAATAATCACTTTATTTATTTGTCTCTTTGCCCAGAAATTTGTGTTGAATTCCAAAGAACAAAACAAAAAAATTATAAAAATAATTAAAAATGTAGCATTGGAAATCTGAGGAAATGAATTGAAGAACTGAAGAAAGACCAAAGTCAAAGAGAACAACAACTCCAACATTACCATTTAGTGGCTGCTTTCTATGAATATAACATTTTTCTTGAAGCCTGTTTTTGTTAAAATTTTACAGTTTTTTTTCTGTTCTTTTATTTTTATTTTGTTTTTTTCTTCAACACCCATGGATTATTGGATTTAGAACACCGTTCTAGCATTAATACATTTTATTACTTTATTAAAAAGTGGAAAAATATGAAAAAAACCTAAAAATGGGGGTTAAAATGTGAAATTCAAAAAAAAAAAAAACACTAAAAAAAAAAAAAAAAAAATAATTAACCTAAGAGAATCTATTTTTAGTAAAAGTTTTACATAAATTCTAAACTGGAAAAAAAAAAGGAAAATCCCATAATTCTTGCTGCTAGCCATTACCAATCCTTGAAATAATATTCTCCATGGTGGACTTAGACACTCTAAGAGAGATTATCATTTTAGGATTCAAGAAATATCACAATTGTCTGAAGTATTTTCTTGAAAAAAAAAAAAAAAAGAAAAACAAATCTACCCCAAACAACAAACCAAAGGTCTTTTTTTTCCTGTTTTTTTTTTTTTTTATTAACAAGGGGGACATTTACAAACAAACAGTCAATAAAAGGAAGATACTTTTCAAAAATATATCAAAGTCTTTAATTTTATTTGTTTTCCCATTCACCAATTCTTCCAGCTTCTTTTCTTTACTGTGAATCAGTGGTTCTCAGCCAATTTTTTTAACCTATGGACCTCCCCCCATTTCCTTCCTTCATTCCTATCTTGCTCTAATGGAACTCCACAGCCATTATTCAATGCTTTAAAAAAAAAATCATCCTATTATGTTTATAGAATTAAATATTAGGAATTTGTAGCGGAAAAATATTGTTAAAATACTTTGTGTATGACAGAAATATAACCAGTTTATTGTGCCTAAATTTTAGCAACAGAATCTTACATGGACCCCCCCCCCCAAGGGTCATGTGGACCCTGGTTGAGAACCACTGATGTAAATAGTTAAGCTTTTGTCTAAGGATATTATTTTGCTGCTCTCTGTGTCTAAACAACATCTTTTCAAAAGTCTTAGAAGAAATAATCTCTCTTGTTTCTGGCACCTTTGTCTTT
>JAOPJW010004483.1:15019846-15031166 GCA_027122535.1 Octopus maya
AACTGCATTATGCTTCTAAGTCAGCTTTGCCATGGTTTCCATCAATGTGTACCGTTCTTAATACCAATGCTGTATAAAAGCATCCAGTACACTCTGTAAAGCGGTTGGCATTAGGAAGGGTATCCAGCCATAGAAACCACGCCAAAACAGATATGGAGCCCAGGCAGTTCTTCAGCTGGTCTGCTCCTGTCAAACTGTCCAACCCATGCCAGCATAGAAAACAGATGTTAAATGATGATGATGATGATGAATGTGATAATGATACCTCAATATTTGTTGTTCTATTGCAGTACATTCGTGAATGCATAGCCCGAGACAAAATACCCCAACTAATGTTGCAGACAAAAGATTCTGTTTATTTGGCAATACCTGAAAATATTTTTTGGATCCCAACATATGTACAGAAAGGTGAGTGAACTTCTTTATTTCATTTTATCTTGCACATTTTCTTTTCTCTCCCATGTCTTTTGCTTTCTTTGTCTTTCCCATCCTTCTTTCTGTCCCTTTTTTTAAAACTATATATTTCACTGTCTATTATTTTGATACTCATAGTTATTCAAAGGAAACAGTAGGTTGAGGATCAACTATAAGACATTTAGGTAACAATAAATTAACTGGGGTAGACGTATAGGTGCAATAAACACTAGAAATGTACAGAAAATAGACATACTTAGAAATAGTAGATAACCTCAGGCCAACCAAAGCCTTGTGAGTGGATATGGTAGATGTAAACTGAAAGAAGCCTGTCACGCATATATATATATATATATATATATGTGTGTATGTATATATTTATGTGTTTGTGTGTGTGTTTGTCCTTCTACCGCTTGGCAACCAATGTTGGTGTGTTTGTGTCCCCCCATAACTTGGCTGTTCAACAGAAGAGACTGATAGAATAAGCACTAAGCTTACATGGAATAGATCCAGGGGTTGATTTCTTCGACTAAAGGGCGGTGCTCCAGCATAGCCACTGTCAAATGACTGAAACAAGTAACAGAATAAAAGAATACCAGAAGAATGTTCTGTACCACTAAACCATGAAAGTTTTTTTGAATATGTACAATGTATTTTAAGGCTAAATAGTAATTCTGTTTACGTTTGCGTAACTGAGATATTTTGGTTGGATTATATAGTTATTGGTTTTACACTTCTTTCTATATTCTGTAAGTGTCACAATATAGAAACATTCCTCGTGGCACCAGCACACAATTTACAGATGCTTACGTTTTTTATGCTTTCTGTTAAGTTTTCACGGGTCCAGCTAGTTATTATTAATTAAGGCAGCGAACTGGCAGAATTGTTAGCTCACTGGACGAAATGCATAGCAGTTTGCTAAGTTCTGAGTTCAAATTCCACTAAGGTCAACTCTGCCTTTCATCCGTTTGGGGTCGATAAAAAAGTACCAGTTGAACACTGGGGTTGATGTAATTGACTCATTCCCTCCCTCAAAATTGCTGCCCTTGTGGTAAAATTCGAAATCCTATTATTATTATTTGGTTTCTTAAATATATATATATTTTTTTTTTGTTTCTTCTTTCAGGTGTGCAAGCATTGAATGATATTACGAAACAAGAAACTATTCCTATCTGGACTATCAAAACTAAACTGCGCATCAAGATAAACAGTGCTACTTATGTCAATGTGAAAGGAGAAGGCAAGGTAAAATACAGACGCCTCTTTTCTTTGAAGTTTTTCTTGCATTAATAAATATAATGACATGAGTGTTATTTTGCCAAATCGACATTGTCTGAACAGGTGCACAGTATATCACTCATCGGGAGTTGAAGTGACCACAGAGTAACGCAAGATGAAACACAATGCACCACTCAGTCAAAGAACTGAAGCCTTAAATTACATAAAAATATCTTGAAATACTAAAGAGTAAATTTATTTTTAAAAATTTGCTTTTGGCTTCAACCACAGCCTCCAGAAGACTTCAGAATCTCCTGCAACTCTTCTGGACGGTCTCCGTGTTTAAGTTAAAAATATAAAATGGTGACAATTTACCCATCGCACTTTATATGTATAAAACACCGTACATAAGCAGGGAAAGAACTTATAGACTTTCTCAAAATAGTAACTAAACATCCTTCGAACTACACAAAGTATTCCATATCTAATTCATAGTTTAACCCTTTAGCATTTAAACCGGCCATATCCAGCCAAGATATTTTTCCAGTTTTAGGTTCAAACTGGCCAGATCCTGCCTCTTACTCCTACCTACAATGTCATTCTAAAAACAAGCAATCACATCACTGAAATCTTGAAGTTACAAAATAATGCATGAATAATTGTAAGCAATGTAAATAAAAATCATTACACTTGATATAACAATCTGAATGCTGAAGAATTAAAGATCTCTTGTGAGCCTTGTATTAAGAAATATTTCTTGCATTTTTTCTCTAGATTTATGTGAAAACTGGTCTTTTCCATGGAACTGAACTATTGTGTCCAACCAAAGAAACTGAGTGTGTTGACTCTCTAAATCCCCGCTGGAACCAATGGCTTGAATATGAAATTCCAGTATCTGAGATACCACGAAGTGCTCGACTCTGCCTTTCAATATGTTCTGTTGCTAAGCGACGGAAAACCAAAGTGAGTTTCTTCTTTTTTTTTTGCACTTACCTGCTTTGAATATTCTGCATCATCATCATCAGTAGCAGTACCATCACCATCATTAGCACCAAAACCATCATCATCAGTACTAACATCACCCATCATTGTGAACGTTCATTTTGCATCCATTTTCTATTCTGATGGTTGTTGGATGGATTTGCACAACTGATCCCTCCCATGCATATGCATCCTGCATCATCATCATCATCACCTCTAGCATCACCACCACCACTACTACTAACTCAAGTAGATCACAATATTAACTCATAAAGCATTTAATATGCTTTGTAGTATCTAAATTAGTACTGGCTATAATTTCTATAGAAAATCTTTTGAGATAACCTTAACAAGTAATTTGATAGCATTGCTAACACAGTAGGACACAATATTGACTTTTAAAGCGTTTTATACACGTTGCAGTATATTGTGGTTGCTTAATGAAATATGGTGTCCTTACAAGTAATTAATAAATCAGTGAATGAAGATGAGGTCACATTAGAATAACGAGAGAGAGAGAGAGAGAGAGAGAGAGTAAAAGACTCAAATTAATTTTGCTGAAAACTGGGAAATGAGTGCATTTGTTTTAGCTTATAAGGTAAATGATAAGCCCTTCATAATGTCTCAGGGTACACAGAGCCTGACAAAAGTTAAGGGCTGTTTACTATTATTGCTCATAAGATTAATAGGGCTATTGATCGGTTGATCAATATAGATAAAGAGATAGAAAGAAAAATAGATAGATAGATAGATAGATAGATAGACAGGCATGGCAAATTTAAGAGAGTGACATCAAGGGGTTAACCTTTTAGCATTGAAACTGGCCATATCCAGCCAAAATATTGTACCTGTTTTTTTCTTTTAATCAACCAGATCTGGCTTCTCGCATCTACCTTATAATATCATTTTAAAAATAAACAATCAGGTCATCAAGATCTCAAAGCTATGAGATAGTGCATGATCAGTTCAAAGCAATGTGAGTAAATAAGCATTACATTTGATAAAGTAATCCGGATACTAAAGAGTTTAAATTATTTACTACATGTTGTGCACCCTTTCATAATATCCCTGACAGAAATTTAAAACTTTACCATTATTGCTAATGAGATAGATAGATAGGTATATCACCGTTATAACTGATTAGTCACAGCTATAATTCTTTTTTTGATCGTCAGGCTAGTGTTAGGTTAAACAACAATTAATAACAGTATGACCACCACCACTGCACTGTCAACAACAGTAACAATCTACAAGACAATAAAGAAGTCATTGTGAGGTTGCTTGACCTGTAAAACATTGCACCTAAATCTTCCTCAGATGCTACCCAACCATTATCATCATAGTCACCATGGCTACCACTATCAGCTTCATCATCTCGACCAACATTGTCAGCCTCGGTTATCATCTCTATTACCATCACCACCACCACAAGTCACTTCTAACACTACCCCTACCAGCACCGTCACTATCATCATCTCTTATCCCTTGTCACCTCTATAAACGCTGTCATCATCATCCTTACCATCTCATTCACCTGCAGCACCACCATCACTGTTATCCTCATGCGTCACCTCTATCATCACTACTGCCATAATCATGTTCGTCAATATTGTCACAGCTACTGACTCCCTATATTTTATTTGGCTGCAGGAGGAGATAAATGTCAAAAGCAAAGAAGTTGTTAAAAAGAAGGAAAGGAAAGAAAAGGTAAGGTTATTATTATTTAAAGATCTGTGTAAGCGTATGTGAGTGTACACTGGTATATTTAGTAGAGATGACCCAGAAGTTGTTGTTCTTCAATTACTATTGCAAACAGCAGTAGCTTTCTTCAACTGAATACACATCGTTCATTGGCTAAAATTACCCAAATATGACAACTTTAACATGAAATAACTTCTAATATACGAAGTTTTGTTAAATATGTTCAACATAGACCGTGTTCTGGGTGAGTAATTCTACCAGTATATGAAGTTTCAAACTGTTCGGTTAAAAAAAATCTATTAAAAAATCTGTGAGCCAATTTGAACAGATCCAGGTTGAGTAGGATCTTTTTAAGTTAATTTTTATAACTGGGTGCCTTTCCTAATGCTAACACTTTTAGCGAGCACAATACTTGAATATTTAATACATATGTATTAAATACATGTGTGCACACACACATGCCATGGTTATCTGTACCAGTTTCCATCTGTCAAATTTCACTCAAAACAATTTGGTCTGCTTGAAAGACTATGATAGAGGATGCCTGCTCAAGTTTCCACCATACATTGAACGAAACTGGAGCCATATGGTTGGGGTGGTTTAGTGTACCTCTTAATCACACAAACTTGCTTGTACCAAATGATATGCATTTATCATTTGTTGATATTTTTAAACTTGTTTTTCCATCTTGTTTCAGTTCGATTATGCTCTGGCCTGGGGTAATTTGCAAATGTTTGATTTCAACCACCGCCTGCTTAGTGATAAAGTGGGGCTTCATTTGTGGCCAATGCCTCAAGGCATGGATGAACTTCTCAATCCTATAGGAATACCAGGTAAAAGCATTTCCCTTCCTCTGTTTTTCTTGCACTCTTCCCTTCTCAACCCTACTTATCATCTAGAAGGAATTCTTGGCTTGGCTTCATGCTCTTGCTTGATAAGGCTGGGGTCATTCCAAGTTAGTGGTCCCAGAGGCATCATCATGTGTAGAGCCACCAGTACTCTCCATCACTGGCAGTCCCATGCCAGCCCCTCTGCATCTTTCCAGATGACATAAACCCTCTGGAGATCTTCTCCAATTACATCCAGCCATCTGGTGTGGAGCCTGCCATAAGGCCTCTTCTGGCCTGCAACTGCTGCATTGAAAAATGTTAAAAGGTTGTTTGGCAATTCAGTTTCTTTTCTTTTTTTTTAATTTTTGACACCTTTCTCAAGCTTCAGTGTTTCTCCCATATCAGTGCAGTAGTTTCCCTTCTCTCCAGCCATCATTCCTATATATTGGTAGTCTTCTTTCTTGACTTGATAGTAATTTTCCCCCTCTGACTCTGCATAACAGCCAACATAACATCCATTTTTGCCAGGAATTTGCTTTAGACCCAGTATCTGTTTCCTGACTTTGCTTTTTATCAATATAAACTTAGAGAATATATGTGTTGTGTGACAATTTTCAACATGTGAGAGTATGTATGTTTGTATCATCAGCATCATTTAACGTCCATGCTGACATGGGTTGGACGGTTTGACCAGGGCTGGTAAGATGAGGGGCTGCACCAGACTCCAATCTTATTTGGCATCGTTTCTACGACTGGATGCCCTTCCTAATGCCAACCACTCCGAGAGTGTAATGGGTGCTTTTACATGCCACCGGCACGGGTCCCAGTTGCATGACACCAGTATCTGCCAGGCCTATGATTTCACTTGGCTTGATAGGTCTTCTGCACAAGCACAGCATATCGCCAAAGGTCTATCTATATGGGTTTTTTTTTTTAATAATATACACCGTATTATATTGGATATTTTAATGTAACCAAAGTAATTTTTTGCCTCCTACTCTCCTTTTCTTCTTCCTCTTCTCTATTATGAAGTACTTAATCTGTCGATTTCATTTCAGGTTCAAACCCAAACAAAGACTGTCCAAGTCTGGATATTGAATTTGACAAATTTTCCCATTCTGTAACGTTTGATATGGAAAAATTTGATAGATATTCCAAACAGAACTCGTACGATGGTTACGTACAAGATGGCTATGTGGATGTGAGTAGTTCTTTTATCTATTAACTGCTTTAGTTTTTAATTTGAGAAATGGAGAATGGTTGCATATAGAGCATTAGAATTTGGGTTTTATGTTTTCTTATTTGGTATTAACCCTTTAGCATTTAATCCTGCTATAAAAAATCTGCCCCACCAAATTCTGTCTGATCCATGCTTGCAAAGGTCAGGTGTTAAAAATAAATGATGACTATAGAACCAGAATAAAATTTAGTTGATAGAACTTTCAGCAAAAGTATACACTGACTTCTGAGCTTGTTAGTTTCAACTGTAGTATGTGTTCTTTTTTTTTTTTTTTTTTTATTATAATTCAGTCTCTTAGGGTAAAAAGAGGATATAGGTTTTATTTTATATTGTTTCTATTTTATTTTTTCTTTATGCCAGAATAAATAAGACATTGCCTGTGGGAGGGGTCAGTTGTGTGATCACAGTAAAATTTAGTTGAGAGAACTTTTTTGGTAAAAGTATATTTTGTTATCTACAATCTCTTGGGTTTCTATTGTAGTATATAAATCCAGATGCTAAACAGATGAAACAACTAGAAGAACTAGTCAGCCGAGATCCTTTATCTGAACTTTCAGAACAAGAGATGCTTTTTGTATGGCAACTAAGGTAAGTCTGGTATCTTGTAACTTTGCCTTTCATCCACCTAGGACTTCATAAAATATATGCTAATCTGGTCTTGTGTATCAATATAATATTCCTCTTCCCTGAATTCATGGCCTTATGATTGGTGGCGAGCTGGTAGAATTATTAGAGCTCTAGAAAAAAATGCTTTATGGTATTTGTTTTGACTCTTTAGATCAAATTTTGCTAAGTTCAAATTTCCTTTTTGTCCCTTCAGGGTTAATAAAGTACAATAACAGGTAGTTATTGGGTCAATGTTATCAACTAATCCCGCCACATAAAATTTTTGGCTTTGTACCTGTATTAGAAACAATTATGATTTGCAAAATCATTAAAACATCTGATAAAATGCCATGCAGTGTTCTAGCTCTGGCAGAACCATTAGCACACCAGGCAAAATGCTTAGCAGCATTTTTGTTCATCTTTAGGCTTGTGGCTAGTGCCTTCTTCTAATGGCAGGAAGAGCATGGTGAAGAAGAGGGTGATGCCCTGGGTCCAGTCATTTGGGAGTCACTCTGATCATCTTACCAGGGCTTTATTCTGTGGGCTGGAGGAGGCCTTGTAGCAGACCCTGCACCAGATGACTGGAGAAGATCTCCAGAAGCTTGATGTCACATTGAAGGATGCAGAGGGGCTGCCACGAGACCATTAGTGATGGAAAGCACTGGTGAACCCGTGCATGATCAGTGGAAATGAATAATAATAGTAATAATAATTATTTATTTGTATCTTTTCTCTTAGAAACCATTGTGTACTGCTGCCACATTCCTTACCAAAACTGCTGAATTCTGTGAAATGGAATGATAGAAGTGAAGTGGCTGAGGTGTGTATCAGTATTATGTCCATCTCTCTACCTTTCTTACTTTCTGCTTACTTCTTATCTTTATTTTCTCTTTCGTTCTGCATCATTCTCTCTTCTTTTTTTTTTTCTTTACCACCTTATTTTTCTATCTTTTTCATTTTTTTCTCTTTTTCACATCGTTTTTTTTTTACATCTCATGACTTTCTTCTTCTCACGTTGGTCCCTTGGTACATAGCTAGATAAAAATATAATCTGTTTCTGTTTTTTCCATCTAGGTTTACCGACTGTTACAAAAATGGCCAACTCTTTCACCAGAAGATGCTCTAGAGTTACTTGATTGTTCTTATATGGATACGAATATTCGGAACTTTGCTGTAGATTGCTTAGATAAAGGCTTAACTGATGATAAACTCTCCCAATATCTTTTACAAATTGTTCAGGTAAAGTAATTCCAGACTTTTTTATGCTGGTCAGCCACACGTTACTATATAGCACACTAGTTCTTTCTGATCTGTGCTTTAACAAAACTGTCATAACTGTTGAACGGTGATGAAAGAGCTCAGGATATTTCCAGATTTAAAACAAGCTTTGAACAAATTACTTTGTGGTTATTTGGTTTGACATTTTGTCTCCAGCTCACATCCCAACTAGGCCGATTGCCTTTCAGCTTTCCAAAGTTTATCAGATATTCTTTTATTCTTTTACTTGCTTCATTTATTTGACTGCAGCCATGCTGGAGTACCACCTTTAGTTGAACAAATCACCCCAGGACTTATTTTTTTGTAAGCCTAGTACTTATTCTATTGGTCTCTTTTGGAACAGTGGATAAGAACATTACTTCCTTCTTAATTTTTGCAAATATTTTCTTTCCTCACTACTTCTCTTGTTTCTCATTTCAGGCTATAAAATATGAACCTTACCTGGATAACCGTTTGACACGGTTTCTGCTGAAGAGAGCTTTATTGAATCAAAGGATTGGACAGTTCTTCTTCTGGCATTTAAGGTAATATTCTTTGTATTTTTGAGCCTATCCTTCTTGGTGGAGTTGGTGGATGGCAGAATTAGCTGGCAGAAACGTAAGCTCGCCGGGTGAAATGCTTAGCGGTATTTCGTCTATCTTTACGTTCTGAGTTCAAATTCCGCCGAGGTCGACAAATTAAGTACCATTTATGCACTGGGGTCGATGTAATCAACTTGATCCATTTGTCTGTCCTTGTTTGTCCCCTCTGTGTGTAGCCCCTTGTGGGCAGTAAAGAAATTAGAAATTAAAATTAGCAGAATATTGAATGAAATACCTAGCATTATTGTGTGACATGTAAGGTGGTGAGCTGGCAGAATCATTACCACACTGGGCAAAATGCTTAGCAGTGTTTCATCCAACTTTTTGTTCTGAGTTCAAATTCTGCTCTGGTCGACTTTGCTTTTCATCCTTTTGGAGTCTATAAAATAAGTACCAGTTGAGCACACTGGAATCGATGTAATCGACTTGGCTCCCCCTCCTCTAAAATTGCTGCCTTTGTACCAAAATTTGAAATCATTCTATTGCATCTATTTGCTGTCTTGAGTAAGATGAGCATCGCTTTTTATCCTCTCTCGGTTGATAAAATCAAATGAGTCAAGTATTCCAAATTTGTAGCCTTGTGCCTTGCAAGGGTTGATGGATGGCAAAATCTGTAGAGAGTTAAATGAAATGCTTCACAGTATTTCGTTACATCTCTATCAATCCTGAATAAGAAAAGTCAACAATGGCAGGATTTGAAACCAGAAAACATAGAGTCAGTTAAAGTGACTATACCTACTTTTGAAATCTCTGACCTTGCACCTTTGTTAAAATTATTATTTAGCATGTCAGGCAAAACACTTAGCAGCATTTTGTCTGTTTTTACATTCTGCAATGGTCAACTTTGCCCTTCATTTTGGGGTCAATAAAATAGTACCAGACGAACACTGGGGTTGATGTAATTGACTCACTCCCTTCTCAAAATTGCTGGCTTTGTGCCAAAATGTGAAATCATCATCATCATTATTATTATTGAGTGAGAGAGCAGCACATACCATCAAAGCATGTACCATTTGTACCCTGGGGTACAAATATGCAAAACCCAGTATACCCATCATGACTAACCATCTGATAAGGGTACAACTAAGGGCTTGAGATATTGGTGTTTTGTTATACTTGAGAAAACCTGTATATACTGGTCCCTTTGCCTACACCAGTGGTTCTCAAGCACTTTTTGTCTTTGATTCTTATTTTACTTGGGTGAACCCTCATAGCCATTTGATGTTTAAAAAATACCATTATGGTTTTAGAATTAAATATTAGGAATTGCATTAAAAAGTTGTTGTTAAGATATTTGCTGTATTGAAGAAATATAAGCAATTTATTGCACATACATTTTAACAAAAGAATAATTATATGAACTCATTCAGAGATCCATTTATTTAACCCTTTCGTTACTAACCCGGCTGAAACCGGCTCTGGCTCTGAGTGCAAATGTCTTGTTTTCATAAGTTTTGTATTAATATCTTCCACCAAACCTTAGTCACAATTTATGTTCCTAACACTAGCTAAATGATAACTATGTTATTTTACTAAATTCTTTGTTATATTTAAAGTAATTGAAAGAAACAGAGAGCATCTCAAAATAAATACAGTAAGGAAAGGGTTAATGCATTTAATACAATATCGTTTATGTAGTTAGTGCATTAAATCATTTTTAAACCTAATGTTTTCAGATCTGAAATGCACGAAACGTCTATTCGTTTACGGTTTGGCTTAATCTTAGAGGCCTACTGTCGGGGATGCGGTGCATTTCTGAAAAACCTTTTGAAACAGTTGGAAGCTCTAGACAAGCTAGCAAAGCTTTCTGATAAGTTAAAATCAGAATTCATGCGAGAGGTAAGCATTTTCGGTTAAAACAGCATCCTGCCAAAATTGATGTTTTTGTTACTTTCTCTTTTCTGTTTTTTTTAAATGTTTTTTTCAATGTTTAACTTTGTAATTTTTTACTTGTTTCAGTCATTGCATTGCAACTGCATTGGGACATTGCCTTAACCCTTTAACATTCAAACTGGCCATATCCAGCCCCTATATTCTACCTATTTTATGGCTGCAACCAGCCAGACCAAACTTCTCATACCTACACTGCAATATTTTATTTTAAAAGTAAACAATTACATCATTGAAATCCCAAAGCTATGAGATAAACACATGATTACTTCAAAGCAATGTGAACGAATAAACATTACATTTAACTGAGTAATCTGACTGCTAATGAGTTAAACAATTTAGTTGAACTAATACGAAGGGATGCTGTAAAGTTCCTGGCTTTGGATAAAAGAAAATACAGGAGGATCAGTTAATTATGATTTTATTCGACATATTTCCCATCTCAGATTCACACACTTGTGGCAGCGCTCCTTCAGTTTTTCTAAGCCCTGTAAAAGAACCTGGAAAGTTAGGCCTCCAACCAGGCCTTTCCCGATACCCTTAAAGCCAGGAGCTTTTCGACATCTCTTGCATATGTCTGT
>JAOPJW010004578.1:4937847-4949811 GCA_027122535.1 Octopus maya
CACACACGTATGTGTGTGTGTGTGTATTTATGGGTTTATATATCAAGGCAGTGCCCTAATCATGGCGCTGACCATTTTGTGAAGGAATCATGTTGAAAGAAAAATTTGATTGAAAGATGTTGGAAACAAAGAATGCATAAAGGTAGAACTGAAAGTTATATAAAAGACATTAGACATGTCAAAGATTTTCAAGAAAAAAAGCCCCAAATTATAAGATAGTTTCCCATGATTTTTACCTCACTGGCCTCCTACTTCGGTCAAGTTTGGAGCGGCCCTTTTTTTTACTATATTTTTTCTATATATTTGTATCAATATATATCAATGGAACGTTCTAGAATGGCTGCAGTTCAATAACTGAAACAAATAAAGGATAAAAATATATTTGTACATATATATATATATATGTATGTATGTATATCCAAATTGAGGGTAAAATCCAGGCTACATATGTTTGTTAACTAGCAGATCCTCTGATATAATTATTCAATGAGGGGTACTCAGCTAGCTAATCATCAGGACGAAGATACCTTCATTATATAAATGTATTTCAGCTTATCAAACTTCAGTATGGGAAAGGCCTCCGTTATTGTTTGTTCCTGAGCACTGAATTCTTTTACACCTGCCACGGACTGCTCAAAGCTTACTAGCTTCCTACACTTAGATCCTTGGATCTTATAATTACAAAACTATATTTGTACATATATATATTATATATTGGAATGGATTCCCTGTCTATGAGTGCAGTACCTGGCATTGAAGGCACTAACGATGCCACTGTTTCTTCGAAGGTGCGTCAGTTCAAATGCCAGTACTGCAGCAAGGACTTTGACCGGTACAGCCATCTGGCCAGGCATTTGAAGATTCACTCCGGTCTCCGGCCGTTCGAGTGCAAGTACTGCCACAAGTCGTTCTCTCGGTCGGACAACCTGATCAAGCACGTCCGCATTCACACGGGCGACAAGCGCTACGGCTGCGAGTTCTGCCTGAAACGTTTCACCGACTCCAGCAACCTGAGCAAGCACATGCGCACGCACGCGGGCACGCGGCGCTACACGTGCACACTCTGCTCGAAGACGTTCCGCAAGTCGGACACCCTCCGGCGCCACCTTTTGACCCACGGCGTGTCCGACGGAAATGGCAGCACCGTTGGCGCCGACGATGATGGTAACAGTGGTAGCGGCGGCGCCAGCAGTACTGATAACGGAAGTGGTGAAGTTGCACTCCGTGACACACTCTCTGTTGGCGGTCACGACCGTCGTGGAAGTAACATGGACGTCAGCGGCGACACTGCGTCGCTGCTGTCACTGAGTGATGCAGCTTCCGCCGCTGCGGATGTGCAGAGGCGACTCCAGATGCAAAACATCCTCCACATCATCAATAAAGAGAGGTCGTTTCCAGCCATGACCACCACCACCACCGCGACAGCAGCAGTGTCAAATCTGCAAGGTGCGCAGTTGCAGTCGCAGCCGGAAATGCACCCTCGGTCGCGGCTGCCGTCGGTTGGTAAGTCAGAGGCAAACAACGCAAGGGGGATTCTCAGCGTAATTGGTGAACCCTCAAATGAGGCGCGATTGCTAGGACCAGATGCAGGGGCTCCTGCAAGCAAGTCTTCGTACACAGGGAATCTTTTGCAATGGTCCGACGGAGAAGACGAGGAGATCGTCGTAAAGGCCCCACCGAAGAACACGACGCTGCCCATAGCAACGGATGTCTTCAGCAGAACCGATCGCATCATTAGACAACTGTCGCAGACCAATGAAAACATCCAGGGGTACAATAGTAATAACACTAGTAGCAGTAGTAGTAGTAGTAGTAGTAATGTTAGTAAACGGAACAGAACAAAATCAGCAAACCATGTCTTTGATTTTGATAAAGTACTTTCATATTCTGCGAATGCCTCCACGCTGTTGCTTAATCCGGTCAACCAGAAAGCTTCTGGTCCAACGAGGCCCACCTCAAGTCGTTCCATCAACAGACTGCATCACGTGAACAGTTTAGGCAGGGCCCGCAACCGTTTTCCAATAACGTTCCAGTGCAGTTATTGCGGCATGCAGTTTTTCTCCAGAACCTCGTTGGAAATGCACGTCAAGGGACACGTAGACGACTGCGCAGAAGAGGGGCAGGACGTGGCCCCGATCCGCATAAAGAGTGAATACGATGATGATAACTTGGGACCAGTTAATCGTATAAATACACTGTTGGGAAACGGTAGCGAGGATGTGTCAAAGATCCATGGAAGGAGGAGGCAGTTGGAAAACCATGGTAGTATGGATTTATTCCAAACATCAATGGTCGGAGGAGCAACAAGCTTGAAAGACCTCGACATAGGATCGGCAGGCCTCCCATATGAGTGCCTCTATTGCAAGGCGGTGTTTCCGAAGGCTTTAGCATTGGCAGATCACCTGAAAAGTCACATCCGACGGCGCCTCGAGTGTAAAAACTGTGGAGAGTCCTTCAGCTCCAGTGTCCGACTGTCGAAGCATCGGAGACAGTGTCCGGCGCAAGATCGGAACCAGAGACCAAACCGAAGTAAGAATAACACTGATCTCATGCAGCAGAGATTGTTCTCCGCGAGACTTGTTGGCGGCCAACCACAGTTAGACCATCGCACGATGACACAAGATAACCAGGGACTAAACCCCGATCGTCGTCGTCAGTTGTCGGCAGGAGACCCCGTTTCATCGGTGATGGTCGTAAATCCATCGGTGCCAAAATTGAAACAGGAGATAATACTGTCTGATAGTGAGATCGAGGATAATGACATGGAGGATAACAGGAAAGGGGACAGCATCAAAGACCCAGGGAATTCAATGTTGCTGCAGCATGGGCTGAATGTTTTGGACGGCATTACATTAAGCACAGAGGATTTAACAGGGTTGTCACAAAATGGTGACCGAGA
This sequence comes from Octopus maya, assembly GCA_027122535.1. Taxonomy (NCBI): domain Eukaryota; kingdom Metazoa; phylum Mollusca; class Cephalopoda; order Octopoda; family Octopodidae; genus Octopus; species Octopus maya. The sequence goes on from JAOPJW010004578.1 coordinate 4,940,747, forward strand.
AGTTTTTGATGCGCTCGGAATGGTGAAGAAGGAAAGACGGCAAGGAAGCAAACACAGCGCCAGTAAGGGTCTTGGTTCAACTCTCCGCAAGGAAAAAGAACCACAAGGACAGCAAGAAGAAGAAGAAGAAACGGGGAAATTAACGGTAATTAGAGGTAACGATTCCACTGTTGAAGTTGATGCAATTGTCGCCAAAATACTGAGCAATATCGGTAAAGTATCGGGGTGTGACTTCCGAAGGGTCATCAAACAAGAAGTGAAAGAACCCCAAATCTGTCGAGACCGAAAAAGAAAAGAAGGGGCCGTCGGTGGTATATCTACCGGTAGATCCTTCCAGAATTTGATGTCTGGGGATCAGATTTCTTCAAGCAAATCCAAAATCTTTGCTAAAAACAGTACAGTTCTTACAGATGATAATAATGATGATGATGTTGGTTCTAGTGTGGTCGATCAGTATAGTTCTGTTGCAGTGCCCCAGGGTGTTGTTTTGAAGACAGAGACAAGGGAGGCACCAGTCTCTGTGGTAGATGATGGCGGCGATCATAGCCAAGTGGCAGGGTTTGGTTCTGTGAGCCTTGCGGAAGTTTCCAATAGGGCCTCACCCACTGATAAAGGACATTTTAGTACGACACAGCAGAAGGAGACTTCGACATCAGTCTCGCATCCCTCAACGCCATCGGCACAAACACCGACACTACCCGTTTCCCGTGTTGCCATGGATTCAGAAGCGAAAGTAACGGTGAAGAAGGAAGCGTCGACACCACCACGAGATCGCTCAGCGAGCCACGACGACTCGATACGAATTTCTCCATCGCACGTCCACACTCCACCGTCGAAAGATTTCAGCAAGGGAGACAACTCAGCTATTGGTCCTTTGACAAAAGATTCCAGTGTCAAAAATACCCAGGATGTTGAAATTGTTAACACCAAAACTGGGTCCACAACTGCCACTCCAACCTCTATTACTACTACTACTACTACTACTTCTGAATTTCATGATCATGATAATAACAGCTACCAGAGTACTAGTAGTTGTAATAGTAGCAGTAATAACAGCTGTAGTAGTACTACAACAACTACTATTGTTACCACTAGTAGCAGTAGAGGCAGTACCGCTGCTACACACACTTCATCCACAACTGCTTCCGCTGCCATCTCTACTGCTACCTCCGCTACACTTAATACTACTTCTACTGCTGTTGCTGTAGATTCTAATTCTCCTGTAATCTCAGTAGTTCCTGATACTGGTGTTTCAACTTCTGCTACGTCTACCACCACTACTACTACTACTTCTACTACTAGTTCTTCCGCTGCAAATTTGACCAGTTCCGCTGCAGTTGATGGTAAGAAAGATGGGAGTGTGAGAGGCAACGGAAATAACAAAGAATTTTCCTGTTCGTACTGCAAGGGATCAGCGTCGCCCTCCGCATCTTCATTCCCGGTTTCGTTCTCGTCGGCCCTCGAGCTCACCCAACATCTCCGCTGGCGCCACCTGGTGCATGCCTGCTCGGTGTGCTCGAAGCATTTCTCCAAGTCGACACAGTTGAACCGACATCTGAAGATTCACGCAGGCATTAAGCCGTTCAGATGCGCGTACTGCGACCGAGCGTTCTCCCGGTCAGACAACCTCGTCAAACACGTGCGCATTCACACGGGCGACAAGCGGTACTCGTGCAGCATCTGCACGAAGCGTTTCACCGATTCCAGCAACCTCACCAAACACCTCCGGACGCACGCCCGCGCAGCGGCGGCAGCAGCAACAGGTGGTGCAGTTGCATCCAATAAGAGCAACAGCGGCAGGAGTGGTAGCCACAGCAACAGTAACCAAGACAACAGCTTTCCACCGCACATGTCCACAGGAAGCAGTGAAAAAGACGATAACGATGATAATGACATCAGCAGAAAACATGACAACCGTAAACATTTCTTGCTGGAAGCAGCTGACCGTGACAGCGGAGGAGATGACGACAATAGCAATTATGAACACCACTACTTCCTATCACGACAGCAACAGCAAAACCAAGAGCAGCAGGAGAGCAGGTCACCATTGCTGTCCCCGTCTACAGAGTTGTCTCCCTTTCGGTGCACGCTCTGCTCAAAGTCTTTTGACAGCTCGATCGCGCTGCGTCGCCATTTACTCACGCATGCTAAACTCGGCCAGTCTCCGCAGCAATTGAAGACCCTACTTCAGTCCGAGACAACATCCCCGTCACCACCACCACCACCACAACAACAACAACATCTTCCTTCGCTACCTTGTTCAGTGCCCTCCTCATCAGCAGCAGATTCAAGAAGCATTTCTGCTGCTGTAGATAGGGCTGCCATTGGTACTACTAATATTACTACTACTACTACTACCATTTCTGTGATACCACCGTCACTGCCACAGCCACAGTCATCATCATCATTGTTATCACTCTCATTGCAGTCTGTCTCGTCATCTGCGAAGAATGCAACTTCAGCTCTGAAGAAGACATTTGGCTCTGGGCCTACTGCCCTGCTGCAGCGTTTCAAGAAACAGCTGCGAGACAAGTTACATCGGTGCTGCCAATGTGGGAAGGTATTTCTCGATGAGTTCACCCTTGCCAACCACATCTACAGGTTCCATATAACCACCATCACTGCTGCCTCACCAACAATAAAAGATGGAGAGGAAGATGATGATGAGATGGAGGAGGAGATGAAAGAGGATGAAGACATGGGAGAGGACAGACAGACTGGTTCGTCGGAACATGGTCAAACTGCCCCAGTTTCCTCTCAGCAGAACATATGTTCCCCAATATCCTTTTCCAGAGAAACCAGCTCAGGAACCATGTGCAGCAAGACAGGTAGTGCATCTTCACTTGCCATACCAGATGATCCTAATTGCCAATCCCTTTGTAACGTCAGTCCCTTTATGCTTGATTACGTCAAGCAAGAAGTATTAGAACAAGAAGATGATGATGGGAATCGGGAAGAGGAAGATGAGGCTGTAGGAAACACTACCCTGACTGTTGTCGGTGGGTTCAAAGTGGAGATAGAAACTGAAATGGATGAGTATCTCTGTAACAGCAATAATAATCCTAATACAAGTGACCGCTATAGTCCTCATCATCATCACAATCATCTTCATCCTTATATTAACAACAGTGATGATGATAACGATAACGATAATGAAAATGATAGTAGTCGTCAGAGCCAGCAGCACCAACAACATCTTCGTACACATCGTCGTCTTCACGATAGTGACCATCACCCTAGAAACCGTCTCTTTCATTGCTCCCGGTGTCAGATATTCTTCTCCGGTGTGGAGGAGCTAACACGTCACCTGAAACTACACACAACAGGTGAGATGTTCAGGTGTAAAGAGTGCGGAGAGCTCGTCCACGACCTCAACGTGTTTAATGACCACCTCCTCAGAGATTGTCGAGGCCGCAGTAGCAGCAACGCTAACAGCTTCACTGATAGTGTTTCCCATGACGATGAGATGGACAGTGCCATCTCCGATGTCACCAGCTTCAGTAATATTGTCTCCAATGGCAACAGCTTGACCAATGGAAACGATTTAACCAATTCTGTTTCAAAAGCCAACAACATACTGTCCAGTACTGCCTCTGATATTGAAAACTTGACCACTGCTATCACCAACAGTGATGGCTCAAGTAACACCAATATTTCCCTTGGTCACTGCAATTCAATTAGTTCTGTCTCCAAAACTGATATATTGTCCAGTGCTGTCTCTGAGACTGAGAGCTTGACCAGTGCTGTGACTAACACCAGTGGCTCAAGTGACTCCAGTATTACTTCTGCTAGCCATAATTTGACCGAGTCTACTTCAGAAGACTCTGCAAAGTTACCGTTGCAGAATCAGCTGGACGTGCAGCAGAGCGAAGCAAAAACCAGATCAAGCGTTGTAGTATCTAGTGAGCGGTCACTATTGTCATCGTCATCACCATTGTCATCGTCATCACCTTGGCATTTGCAGTTTTCATCCCCCCCACTGCCATCAGCTTCTTCGTCACCGAGCACTGAGTTTGGTCCAGCCAGTTCTGGTCAGGACCCAGGCTCAGAACGGACAGCGTTGGTTCCGTCCGTGTCTTCCCCCAATGGTCAGGTGCAAAGACAAGGTGAGTCAACGGCCGAAATATGTTGCGAACCGAACGATTTGCACGACCGCGGTAGCCATGGAGATGAGCTACGGACAGCAGATGGAAGCAGCGGTCTTGGCAGTGCTCCTAGGACCAATATGGTCACCACTGTTGCTAGTGCCCCAACCACCACGACCACCACCACCACCATTAAGGTCAACAGCTGTAGCAATAATAATAATAATGAAAACTACAACAACAACAACAACAATAGCGATTTTCAGGAATCGTCCGCAGAGAATTTTATCAGGAAATCCTTAGTTGACCCTTTCCAAGAGAACTTGTCTTTGGCTGTGAAGCAAGAATTGCTACTGCCTGCGGGTAGTGCCATGACACAGGCACCGAAGACGCCAGAACCTGGAGAACAAGGAGACGATGGTTATCGTACCCCCACCGCCTCTGGCTCAATGATGGAGCTGTTTCAATGGAGGGGTGGAGACGGCAGTACGCCTCTCATCCCTTCCCTCGCTGCTCATGTACGTGAGATACCACAGGGGAGGGGTCAGTTTGAAGCGGAAAACAGTTGTGGTTCTGTCGGGGGTATTAGCAGGGCTGATATCAAACAGGAGGTCAACACCAGAGACGGACCCGTGGTGGTAGTTGCAGAGGGTAAAGATGTAGCTGAGGATGGAAATCTTAACCCTTCAGAACCATTCCAGAGGTCAGCCTCTTCTGATAACGGTGAGCTCTTACCTGGTACCGTTTCCCTGAATGAGAATTTTGTATTTCCTTCCGCTCTCGATGACGAAGAACTGAAAGACATCAATTTCAAATTCCCATCTGCCATCGATGCCGCCGAAGAGCTTAAGAATATTGACCTCAAGTTTTCTTCCTCTGAGAATACCATTGATGGATTCAAAGACATCAGTTTCAAATCCCAAGGCGTTCGTCTCTCTTATGACCTGCTTAATACGACCCGAAATCCAAAAGATGCCCACCCCACCGATGTCGTGGGATTTTACAGCAACAAAGATCAGGAACCATCGGATTCTTACTATGACGGGAACGGAAATTTTCGGAAAGGAACCGCAATGGTCCCTGACAAACAACCCGAGGCTGAGAAATGCATTCAAGAATTTCTACTTTTTGACGAGTTTGTCGAGTTCCGGAATAAGAATTATTTCTCCGGCGGCAACGGTGGTCCCGAATCGACCCCTGTTGCAGACCAGAAATGCAAAACCAACAATGTCATTTGTATTTCGGATTCAAATTCTAATTCTGCAATGTCTCTTTCTGATGATGATGATGGTGATGGTGATGTTCCTTTGATGTCAGAAGGTTCTAACTACAGGGACAGCACGAAAAATTTGGGGTTCACAATGACGGTAGTTCCTGCTGGCGCCACCATCACGCATCAGGCTGATAACGTAATAATGAAACAGAACGAAGATCTGAAGGATGTCTTTGAGAGTGTGAATGTGAAACTGGAAGAGGAGGAGGAGGAGATGTCCCAACCTTGTGGAAGCGATATATTGGCATCGTCGTTGCCCGAGGGTGGTTTTGAGGTTGACAACAGCAATGGAGATGTCTCTAGGGCTAACAAATTTCCTCCGTCCCAATGGGAGTCGAACCAAAATGACGGACAGTTCCGAGATGCAATGCTTGATTTTCTCAGCTCCCTCAGCGACGAGACTCTGCAGCTGCTTCTGCAGAAGGGAGATAAATGGTGCGACGAGCTCCTTCACCACTCGGTGACTGCGGCATGGAAGCCTGCAGCGACAGCAAACATGGATTGTCTTCCGTCCGATGTCACCATGACTTTGAGTGCCGGGGTGAACGAAGCGGGCATCTGTGAAGACTACGAGGACATTGACGGCCACATCTCTGTCGACGCTGCTGAAAGGAAGACACAGAATTTGTCGGACCAAGTGGCTGCTGACCTCGTTATGGTTGACCGCCCGGACAACACCTCGTCTTATAACAATGACCAATGCATGCAACATGACAGTAACAATACAATGCATGATGGTAACAAACAGTCGTCTCTGATAACCGCAAAAGTGACCCCTACAGGATCAATGGACGCTGTTAACAGCAAGGAACTCAACCAGGAAAGTAGGACCTTGAAAGACAGTCTTAGCCAGCCCCTACCAAACTCTTTGTCCCTTTTGTCTTATCTCCAACCAGCTGACAATAATCTGGATTTTCCGAAGCCTTACATCAAAGTGGAACCGGAACTTACCACAGACTCCAACTGCTCAGCAATGGTTCCAATCAATGCCAAAATTAAGACCGAAGACTTGTCCAAGTTTGCCGATGCGATATCTAACACTGACGAGCTAGCATCGTTATTGTCTGGTAATCAACTCCCGGCCCTGAATAATGTCAGAGAAATGCTAATCGAGAGGGATTTGTCCCTTAAGAATAAACACAATGCTTCTCGTTTCCTCGGCAATATTTTCGCTGATCAATTAGACAATGACACTGATCGGAAGGTAACATTTTCCGAAATTAATGACAATCACCATGAATTATTATCATCATCGTCGTTACCCTTATCTTCGTTTCCTTCCATACCTGCTGACGAAATCAGCTACCGGTCAAACTCTCCCTCTTCTGGTGGTCAGCCGTTTCTGTTGAACAGCCTAAATCACACTTTGAATCCCGGTTCCTTTGCCGACAAAGGTCAAGCTGCAAATACCTCTGCCATCGACATCATCGCACGCAACTGTGGACTTCAGCTGGATAAACCTTCTCACGATGCTGACACAACGAAGCGTCACTGGCCACAACAACAAGATCAGCAAACTGCATCAACAACAGCAACAGCTATGATGCCGTCTGACCTTATTGCACCTTCAACGACCACAAGCTTGATAAAGGCTCTGCAGAGGAAACAGCAGCAGCTGCCTCGCCACAGCGGTGCTCAGTCAGCCGTGAAGCAATACACTTGCCCCCAGTATGAATGTCGTAAAATGTTCACCAGACCGAGTCATCTGAAACGTCACCTGAAGGTCCACGCCGGTCTAAAGCCTTTCCCCTGCCCGCACTGTCACAAGTGGTTCTCCCGGTCGGACAACCTCACCAAGCACATCCGGATCCACACGGGGGAGAAGCTCTTCTCGTGCAACTTCTGCCAGAAGCGCTTCTCCGATTCCAGCAACCTCACCAAGCACGTGCGCACGCACACCGGCGAGAAGCCGTACCGGTGTGTCTACTGCAGCCAGACTTTCACCGAGTCGAGGACCCTCAGTCGTCACATGCGCACCCACTCGCTGATGATGATGATGATGATGGAGATGGACATGGTGGGCGGGGCCGGGGGCAGAGTCAGGAGGGAGGCGCAAGAGGCCGGGTACGACATCGTCGTTGGGAGCAACTGACACCTGGTGGACAGGCGGTTGGCAAGGGGTGCACATGTGGGCACCTATTATGTCGTACAGGTGGGGTGGAGTGTGGGCATCATCAGTGCCGCCACCACCACCACCACCACCACCCACTGCCAAATCCAGTGTGGTCTCTTGTCCTGCTAGAAATAGCAGCCGAATCTCCCTTGAGTCTCGTCCTACCATCCTTGGCGCATCAGGCAATGCGAGTCCTGCATATTCTTACAACAGATATGATATGCATGGTTCACATGCCATGCATCATATGTCTGTCTCCTTTGGTTGACCCCAGGCTAAACAACAACAAAACTATCACAGCTCCTATATGGTTGCTTAGTGTACTAAACATAGCAACTAAATCTCTTTGAAATTACACCCTACTGTCTGATAAAAACAAAGGACACATTTTATAATGTATTCTTAGGTATACAATGCCTGAAAGAAAAGCTATACAGGGTGGTCGTGGTTGGAAAGCTTTTGATCATAGGTCTGCTCAGCCACAGTTAACACCAACAGTTGAGCCAGAAAGGAAGTCTCTTTCTGTGGTTGCATGGCCTACTAGAAATAGCAGCTAAACCTACCTTAAGCTACACTCTCCCATTTCATAAAATAGGTCATATTTGATAATGTAGTCCTAGATATCCCTAGGCAAGTGGTGATGGTCGTAGCTGGATTGTCTGATCAACTGGTTAGAAATAGCAGCCAAAATCTCTCTCAAATTACTACTGTCTTTAGAAAAAGGAAGGTCACATTTGACAGTGTTGTCCTAGATACGTCTAGACAAATAGTGATGGTCATAGATGGATTGGCTGATCGATTCACTAGAAATTGCAGCCAAATCTATTTTCAGTCACTACTGATTTAAAAAAAAGAGAGAGAGAAGGACACATTCGATCATGTAGTCCTAGATATACTTAGACAAATGATGATGGTCATGTCAAGGCTGGTTAGAAATAGCAGCTAAATCGCTCCAACCACTGGTCTTTAAAAAAAAGGAAGCGAAGGACACATTAGATAAAACACCTAGACAAATGGTGATGGTCACAAATGGATTGTTTTTTGATTGTAGGTCATTAAGTGGTTCCAACCTAGGGCTAAAAAGTAACAGCAGTAAGTTCTCCCTTGGATCAATCTGCTGCCTCTCGTCTATCAGAAACGTGGAAATCTGAGCACGTTGAGACAATGTACTCCTAGATATACCATGGTCTGTTGGTAGTAATAACCTGGATGGTCATGGGCAGAAAGTCTTTTGATGATAGGATCAACTTGAATCAAGCTTGACACAATAGCCAAATAAAGGATCCTGTATGTGGTAACTTAATCTGCTAAAAATAGCAGCCAAATTCCCCATAAATCCCTGTCTTGACCTGTATGTGGTAACTTAATCTGCTAAAAATAGTAGCGAAATTGCCCTCAAATCACTCAGTCTTGGCCTGTATGTAGTAACTTAATTCTGCTAAAAATAGCAGCAAAGTTTTCCTGAAATCACTGCCTCGACCTGTATGTGGTAATTTGACCTGCTAAAAATAGCAGCAAAATTTCCTTCAAATCACTGTCTTGACCTGTACGTGGTCATTTAATTTGTTAAATACAGCAGCCAAATTTCCCTCAA
>JAOPJW010004578.1:5551756-5562371 GCA_027122535.1 Octopus maya
GTGTGTGTGTGTGTGTGTGTGTGTGTGTGTGTGTGTGTGTGTGTGTGTGTGTGTGTGTGTGTGTGTGCGTGTGTGGGGGACAGGATGTGCCTATCACTGCTGACGACTCCCAAGGATATGACCTTTGCTGCGAAGTTAGAACAGCATTCGGTCTCTACAAAACCTTTGTCGTTCCTTCGGTTTACAATTTGGTACTGATTGAAGTTTTGCTCCTCGGAGAGAAACCAAATCATTTTAGGCTCCTGGTGGTGTAACTTGCATAGCAACGCTGTTCCCGGATTGAACGATTTCTCTTATTACACCAATCATGAACTGACTTCACCGCATCCGACCATTACCAAGTGTCTTCATGAACAACTCTTCTTATGGTGATGTCCTTTGTAATGGCGTAATGGCTCTGATTGACTTTCTAGTGATCTTATCAACTGTTTCTTGGACATTTTTATCAAAGTTTTGAGTTACAATGGCATTAGAACCCTCTGTATGCCTTCTGCGTTTAGCTGCTCATGTTGGATCCCTGTCAACAGCTTCCAGTTTCTTACTGGCATTGACAGTAGAGGATAAGAAGAACTTTGAACAAGCGAGGCATCTCAGTATCGCTATGCTGCAACGATTACAGCATCTCTTCATTGTCTGAGTCAACTAGATACCTGACATTATTTATCTAGAACAAGGCGGCAAGCTGGCAGAAACGTTCGCACGCCGGGCGAAATCCTTAGTGGTATTTCGTCTGTCTTTAAGTTCTGCGTTTAAATTCCGCCCAGGTCGACTTTGCCTTTCATCCTTTCGGAGTCGATAATTTAAGTACCAGTTGTACTAAGATTGATCTAATCGACTGGCTCCCTCCCCAATACTCAGGAAGAGTCGAAACCATTCTTTACAACTTAGGTGATTTTATTAGTTGAACTGGAACAGACCTATCAGCTAAAACTTCAGTTTTAAGCTTAAACAATTGTTTAGAATTATAATTAATGTGAGTTTATTTCTAAAAAGATACAACCCAATTTTTACTGATGACATCCTTAATAAAAATGAAACATTCATTAGCTGTGCACACCGGACTATTTTACATTTTTTTCATTTACGTAATTTAAGAGCCAGCCAATCTAGATGGATCTCGTAATTATCAGCAGTTTAATTAGTTTAACAGTATCAAATAATGTTGCGAAATTCGGCATCCTGACACCAACGCAACTCCAATAGTCAAGTTAGCAGTCGCTAAACGGTGTGGGGTGGGGACATCCCAGCAAGCCAACATGATTAGAATAGAAGAAGTAGTCGTACCCGGTTGGATGTCTTGTGTAATATGGTTCTTCGTTACCAGGTGCACTTCGACTGGTGACATGTTATCTTTACACCGAATGTCTTTGTTGCCAAATTCACATCTGCCGTTCACATCCCTCGTCGCATGACCTCACACAAACTGTTCACTCTCGTCACCAAATCTTCAAATCATCGAACTCTCATCGTTAACTCTTCACATCGCCCAACTCTCATACCCAACTCTTCACATCGCCCAACTCTTCATGCTGCCCAAAACCCATCTTCAACTCTTCCCGAAGTCGAACTCTCATCGCCAACTGACCAACACCACGCTTTCTATCACAAAATTAATTTTTTCCGCTTCACCGTAAAAACGTAGAAAACAACGTGTATCATGCTTTAAGTTAGTTACGTGATCTACGACCTTTATTTCTCATTAAAAGGAATTATAGATCCATTTTTGGTTTTCTTTTGTAGAACTAGAGAACAGTATTTCGATATCAAGTAGTATAATTTAGAATTGAATTTATCACAATAGCTCTTCCATTTTAATACTTTCCTTCATAGCAACAATATATGCGTCACGTTTTGCTAATACCAACAGTTTTCATACTTTCTCTTCGCTGAATTTTGCCTTAAGGAGTCCAGATATTGGTCTGATCCCATCTTTGTGTGCAATACTGTAAATTATAGACTCCATTCGAGTCAACATGTACAGAGGAACAGTCTACGTGACTTCCCGGCAGTTAACATATTTGCCCTTTTTACTCCAACATAGCATCACGTTTTAAAGCTGAGGTCAACAACAAACAGCATTGGTTACGAATATATCCTACAAGAATTTAAAGCATTGGATGTGGAAAAGTTGTGGAAAGGTCTAATACTTACAAATATTCAACATTCAGTGGAATTGGTTGCGGGACCGAAGTCAGTCCCCGAGATGAACAATATACATATGTCTGATTATTTTCGCAGGAGCATATGCTGCAAATGTCTGATGCAGCATGAGACTCCAAACACAATCTCATAAAGAGTGCTAACACAAAAGTCAATTTCAATTGATGGAACATATTTTCAGACGTAAATTAATCTGCAAAAGAAGAAAATACAAAACAAATCAGAAACTTCAATGTAATTTCTTTCCCATTGCACTTTTTTCGAAGGATAATGTCTGCCCCCTGTTCCGTGAGATGATTTTATCCATGATTTGACTTTCAGTTTAATATTCAAACTCACAAAATGATAAATCAATATGGAGAACATAAGTATAACTCATAGCTTTAATGAGTTATAATGTCGAAGATAAACTGAAAATCAATCACCCTTGACCCACTCCCCAACACACACACACATATTATACATATCTGTGTGAGTGCATGTATGTAATGTTCTGTCTATTTTTATTGTTTTTCTTTCCATTAACATTTTGTCTCTCGTCAGATTCCATGAAGTTATTTTAAGAAGTTGTTACAACTGACCAACTCTCTCTCTCTCTCTCTCTCTCTCTCTCTCTCTCTCTATCTATCTATCTATCTATCTATCTATCTATCTCTCTCTCTCTCTCTCTCTCAACAACTCAAACTCGGCTTTCTTCCCTCAATTAAAGAAACCAAAGTGACCTCTGCTGATAAAACCACAACCCCATGAACGGCTGAGGACCCCGACACATCAACATCGGCAGCGGAAATGTTCGCTCCCTGTTTTTACGAAGGAGCAGGCTCTTCCCAAATTTCCAGCTCTCCGAACCTCTAACAACAACAACAACCTAAATTCTTCTTTCGATCAAACCACTCCATATTGTACCGATGCCTTGGTTGTTGTGGTTGCGGTTGTGATGGTTGTGGTGGTGGTTATCTTCGTCGAGGTAGTGGTATGGGTGTGAATATCAACAGTGGGTAGCGCCTTGAGAAGGTCATCATTTATACCCCGACAAGAGCTGAAAAGACATATTTCTTCAGACGTCAGTCTCACACTTTAGTACTTGTAAGAGAATAGAATTTAACGGACGGAAGAACTGTGTAGGGTTAGTACATTGTAAGAAGGGTGTAAAAGCTCGACAGATTGCTTAGAAACGTTCAGCTGTCTGACAGGTTTCGACTAGATTACTGTCTGCGTGGCCGCCTAGGCATGCTGTGGCTGTCAATATGCAGGCACACGCTGAGGTTGGACTCCTGCAACGATTTCGTGACGGTGAACGTATGTGGGCACCATTTGTGAGGTACATTTTTCCACTGCTCCTCTTCTTGAGAGGACTGTAGGCCATGGTGAAGAAAAGCCCGATATTCACTGCCTGGTGCCTAGAATGTCACCAGGGATACACAGATCACTACCAGTCGAACATGCACTTGTTGAGTGTCAGAGCATGATAATGAAGGAAAGGCCCACCAACTGCTAGCATCACTGTGACGAATAAGTGGATGATGTTCCATTGTGATTGAGACATGGGAAAGCCATTTTAGTCTTGAACGATGCGTCAAAGGATAATGAAGTGTTAGACAATCGATAAATAACATATGTACCAATTAGGAGGGAACTGATGACAGGAGTAATAACTGATGAACTAGACACATTTTTAGAATATGTAAGATTTTTATCAGTTGAGCAGAAGGGTTGTAAACGCATGCCAAGTGGGACAAAAGATTAGGTGTTAATAGACAAGATGATATTAAGGAACTGAAAAAGGAGATAAACGCGACTAGGAGTGGCCTGCCTTGATTATAAAATGGCTTATGATATGATGCCTCGTAGTTGGATAAGGAAATATATGGGGTTATTTGGAGTGGTAGAAAGTGTACAAAGACTGCTAAACAGAGATATGACAACCAGGAAACTGGAGTTGACAACTGCAGGAAGGTCACTGGATACAGTGAACATCAGAAGAGGAATATTTCAGGGAGAAAGTATCACCACTCTTTATTGTGCTGACATTAATACCTCTGCCAATTGTTTTGAGAAATGTCAAAGCGGGATATGATTTGAGAAATGAAATGGGGTGGAAGATTTTAATCACCTGAAATACATGAATGAGTAAAAGCCTTTATAAGAAAAATGAAGAAGAACTTGGCACATTTGTGATAACAGTAAGCATTTTCAGTAATAACATATGCATGGAATTTGGTATGAATAAATGTCTTATTTGATACTGAAGAAGGGGAGATAAAGCAGAGTCAAAGACTTAAAGTCAGAGTATAAAAATAAGTTAAGGACACGAGTATTTGGGAATTTCGGAATCAGATACCATAAAAAAACAGAAAGATGAAGGGAACCATTTCAAATGAGTACTACAGAAGGAGCAAATTGATATAGAAATTTAAGTTAAATACTGGAAACATTGTAAAGATAATAATTCAAGGGTTCGACTTTGCCTTTCATCCTTTCGGAGTTGATAAAATAAGTCCCAACTGAAAACTGGAGTTGATGTAATCGACTCCATCCCCCCTCCCCCAAGATGCCCTTCCAGCAAAAATTTGAATTAATAATAAAAATTATTATTGTTTAAGGTGTTGAACTGGCAGAATCTTTACCGCGACAGACGAAGTGCTTAGCGGTGTTCGTCTGCTGCTACTTCTAAGTTCGAATTCCGCTGAGGTCGACTTTAACTTCCATCCTTTCGGAGTCGATGAAGTAAGTGCCAGTTGCGTACTAGGTTCGATCTAATTGACTTACCCCTACCTTAAAATTTCGGTCGTTGTGCCTAGTGTAGAAAGATTATTATTATTGTTCATCTATTCGGATTTAAGTTTTTGCTTTGGATTATTACTTGTGTTTTACTCCACCCTCTGTTGCATTGCCATGTGACGAATATTTGGAGATTGTCCATAGTCTTTGATATGTAGCCCCCACCCCCGGAAAGAGACCACTCAGAATTTTCTCATTGATGCCTAGAATGAATCCCAGGCCATCATCTCTCATATCCTCCACTAAGCTCTGTGGAAAAGACAAGTTGTTTTCCCACTCAATGCTTTGTCCAGCTGGTACAATATTGTAAGCTCTTGGCAACATTCAAAATGCCAAAGGCCCAATCTTTGTCTACGTTTGAGTTATCATTGCAGCTCCATTAAGGAAACGAACTGCAGAAAGCCCAGTCACACGAAAGAGTGACATATCTTTCTGCAGTTCGCGCTTGTTTTCTTCGTTGCAATTGGTACCTTTGCAGTAATCTAAATGTTTCTTCAGGTCAATCTGTCTCTTATTTGCCAGCGCATCATAAAGGACGGTACACTGGGCATCCCGTGACCAGAACGGAGTGAGTACTGACATTAGATGGATTATTTGAATAGCAGAACTTTATACATCTGAAAGAATCAGAAAAACAAACGCTTCAATATTGTGAGAGTTTTCTTTAACAAGCCGAGGCGATTTATGCATTTGTTTCTTCGGCCAGGCTTTTCAGAGACAGATACTCTCAGCCGATTTTTCTGAGAGATTGTCACATTACTCCTGGCCTCCTTCCAGTTCCTGTGTGCCTGGAGCCCTGATCCGAACCAAACTTCAATCACTTTTACCGGAGCCTCAGCCTAATGACATAAATCGCCACTAGTCAATATGGACTTGCGCTAAGCCACAGATTTGTCCTGGATTATGCGTACTTCTGTCACAGCTGGTTGTCTTCCCAGGATAATTTCCGTTGATTTTATACCGAGTTTCTGCCATCATGATAGTGACAACAACTGTGTATGCTTGCAGACATGGCTTTCTTCTAATCCAGATCCAACGGGATACTCATAAACTCAATCTTCACAACAAAGGGTCGAACACCTAAACATATAAAACCGAGAATAGGGATCATCATTGGTAAAACCATGTTTGACGCTGAAAGTGTCCGACAGGTTTAATCTGACTACCAAATTGATGCCGCAGTACATTGTGCTGACCCAGCTTCTGACGACGGGAATGAGCAGATAAGTAGTGATGACCTACCCTGTCAAATGCTTTGGGCTGATTCAAATTGATCGGCCTGTTGCGGATCGCACATATTTGTACGGCTCTATCTATACTACCGACAACCAGTACTTGCCTCTTGGTGAGTACCTATGCCAAAATCATTAACTGTATACCGAGCAGAGTTACGAGCTTGAATTTTTCAATCATGTATTCCTTGTCTAGATCTTTCCTCAGCAATCCCCTACTCTTAGACTCACTCGTCTGGGAATACTCTCAGTCTGTTGCCATCTACAGTGCAAGGTTACTATGTGGAAATATATCTCTTAAGGAAGATTATCCACTCCTAGACAATTATGCCCCTCACAGTGGATTAGCATATCTGCCACATCATCTGTTAAAATTAGACCCTCACAAAACACAGTCTGTTTGTCTGATAGGAGCAGCAAACCATCGTAGTAGCACTTAAAGCCTGCTGTCTCAAGTATAATGCGCCTCGAAAATAGATTGCCGAAGTGCTACCAAAACACAGCGCGCATTTGTTTGGAATCGGAGAGCACATGACCGCTGCGGTCTACTACAGACTGAATTTTTGCTATAATGGTATGCTGTGCCTGCACCACACGGGCCCACACGACGGTTTTTGAGCTTGCATATTTCAGAGAACGTAATGTAACTCGGAGAATACAACCTTTGTATTTACCATTGAAGAAATAATCGAAATCCATTCTCATCGCTAGCTCGTTGCTTGATGTTCCTCTCCTCTGTGCCTCTTAGTTTTCTGTAACAATCACTCCTGAAACTAACAGATATCACTGACTTTTCCTTCTAGTGAAACGCACCTCTTGCTGTTGATATATCCTATCAATTCTTACTTCGCTAGTATACTAATCTAGTCCCTGGAACTTTTCCCGCCGGAAAGGACACGTTCATCTTCCAGTAACAGGATCCTTGTTTATCAGTCTTTTCAGTGTTGACTATAAAGGACCCCAGTTTGAATTGTAAGGAGCCAATTATCTGAAGCAGCAGATACATTGCTGTATTCAGAAAATCGAGGCCTGTCAAAAAATTAGAAGTTCCCTGGAGCACTTGTGTGGTTTGTGCGCTCCACTCTCCTACTCTCACATAATATTTATGGGTGTCCAAAGTCCCTTTCCAATCACCAACAAACACTAATGATCGAGATATTCCCAGGAAAGTCTCCAGACACCTAAAGATATCCGGGTTCCACTGTTTCATATTCTGCTGCTTATATCCAAGACTACCTGCCTATCTGATCTAAGAAAACGTTTTCGAGGCATTTGTATGTGTCTTCTAAGATCCTTGTGTAATAAGTCTTTGAATACTCCTACCATTATGTTGGAAACATTTCTTCAAAACACGGTACATTGTTGGTGGCGATCTTACCATAGCTCTTCCTGGTATAGTTTCTGAAAGGTTGGGAGCATCAAGACCCTCACTTGTTAACATTTTGTTTTTGCTAGAGTTTGCATATTTCGTGAGCTCAACTTTCGGAGAACTGTTCAGTCGGGTGGCTCGTCCATGAGATGTTGCTCTAAATGTTACGTGTCATGCAGTTAATGTTGTTTTGTATTGATTACCTTTGGATGAGGTATTTTTCTAACCGATCCGGATGTGACTCTCACTGTTGTCGAGAATGTTGTTTCTGTTTCTCTTCTTGATGTTACTGCCCTAGGTTCGTCTCTTATTCAAGTCGTTGTTATTGTTGTAGGTGTTGTAATTATTGTTCTATCGCTTTATTTATGAAACTAAGGCCATTGGATTACGAGTTATTGAACTTCGTGCTCACACGTTTTGAGGATTTAGGGGTCAAGTCAGTATTTTCATGAGCTCTACCTCATTTTGTTTTCGGAGGTCGCCCCACAATCACCCACTCAGGTACTTTGGTGTCTTCCGAGACCACTTCTATATCCGAAGGGGTAGACTGGATTTGCATTCAATTTCCTCCGTATCATTTATTGTTGTTGATAGTGGTGGTCGTAGTTGTAGAGGTGCTCAGGAGACTTATTTTACTCTTTTCTCTACTGGAAGTGGTTTGTAGCTCTTGTGTTTATAGTTTTTGCAGTGGGTGCTACTACTGCCCTCTTTGCTTTCGAAGCAGCGATGCGAAGCGAGACATTGCTTTTAGTTTCAACACTGGGAGTGTCAATAACCTCTCTTGGCTGACTACTATGGCAGGTCGTTTAAGTACGACCTAAGTGGTGAGGCGAATACATTTCCTCCTAAAAAATATTCCTCTATTGAAAATTGTGAGAAAAGAAATTATTGTTTCCTACCTTTCATCACCACCCGCACCTGCCGCGCAATCTCCGAAATAGAAAAAGTTTGGTATGCAATTCACGTCTTCTGGAACATCCAAAACTTGGAATTCCATAACTTTTCTATTTTTGTGGGGGTTTGATTTCGTACTTATTATTTCCTCGTGATCCTTAACCGCGGCTACGAGTAGGTACGTTTGTGACCCTTACTTTCGTCACATGACGTTCCATATCTAAGGGTAACATCGCGAACTAAGGTGCAGATCGTTGTATCCATCTTACACACATCCTCTTTATTGCTATGGATGGTCACCATGGTCCCCTGATGCATTCCTTGGAAGATATACACTACGGAACACAACACATCTTCCAAACATTTTCCTACTTCAGTTGAGGAAGGGCGTTGTACATTCGTTTCCTCGTGGTTGATATACATAGATTATTGTTATTTTCTTGGTGCCCATCATTATCCCTATGGGAATGCCATGGCCCCAGGTTGAAGGATATCGTTCCAATACATTTTAATGTCACCCACATTCCCTTTCAGTAAAAGGACGATCCCTCCATTTGTAACGTTCGCGAGGATTTTTTTTTTTTTCTGTATAAATTTTCATCGTTATTATTGTTGCTTGCTGTTGTTGTCGTTGCCGCCCTTGTAAATTATGTTCGTGTTCTTCCCATTCATGTTGCTATTGTCTTCTTAATTGTGGTGGCTGCTGCTGATGTCTATGTTACTGTTGTTGTTATTGTTGTTGCTGCTTAAGCTAACAGTGCCATTGTTGACAGCATTACTGCTGCTGCTGCTGCTGATTACACTATTATTGTTGCTGCTGTGGTTGTTGTTGGAGTTGTCGTAGTTCATACTAATATTAATGTTATTGTTGCTGTAGTTACAATCGTCGTCGTCGCTGATATTGTTTATTGTTTGTAGTTTCTTTTCTGCTTTCAATGGGAGTGACAACCACCTCTCTTGGCCGACTACTATGGCAGGTCGTTTAAGTACGACCTAGGTGGTGAGGCGAATACATTTCCTCCTACAAATACTTCCCTATTGAAAATTATGAGAAAAGAAATTAATAGAAGATATGTATGGGGAAAATTTCTCGTTATTAGAACTGCGAGAATCTTCTTCTGTAGAAACGTGGATGCATCCGTAAAACAAAAGTTGCAGTTTCAGCGGTCGAAAATAGTATAAAGAAAGTAAATTTAGAGAAAACGCACCAGCCATATTTCATGTGCGATGCCTAATAATAATTCTTACTAATTTTGTTACAAAACCAGCATTTTTAGGGGAGGAGTTTGTCCATTGCTTCGACCCTTCGTCTAAATTGTTATCTCATCGATCCCGGAAAAATGAAAGACAAATTCAAACTCGAGAAAATTGAACTCAAAAAGTAAAGACAGATTAAATGTTATTGCTTATATTTGTCCGACGTGCTAAGGGACCTGTCAACTCACCGCATTCATGATAATAATGTTTTCGTTACTAGCCGCGGGCGCCGAATACAAAACAGGAAACGACAATACAATACAAGGGACGAGTGGGGTTTAGCACAAAACGTCGTGTATAAAATTGAAACAAGAACAATTAACGACAAAATTTCGACAATAAAATTCCTGAAAAGAAGGCACTTCCACCCAGTAACAACAGAGGAACCCCACATACCCTGGTTACCCCGACTAGTAGGGGCAAGTCAGCAGGTGCGTCGCTCCTTCTCAATTTCTCTGGTTTACAAGCGTAGACCCATTCACGCGGCCAGAATATTAATTTCAAATTTTAGCACAAGACCAGCAATTTCGGAGGGGGATGCCAGTCGGTTATAGCGATCCCAATGCTCATTTGGTATTTATTTTTTCGACCCCGAAATGATGAAACGCAAAGTCGATCGCGGCAGAATTTGAATGGACGGATGAAGTACAGCCAAACATTTCGCCCGGCGCGCTAACGGTTCTGCGAGCTAGTCTCCTTAATAATAATAATAATAATAATAATAAACCTTTCTACTAAAGGCACGAAATTTGTGGGGATGTGGGTTGATTGTGATTGATCAACTTAAATTGTGGGTTGATTAAATCGATCCCATTGTTTCACTGGTACTTAATTTATCGCCCCGAAATGTTGAAAGGCAAAGTCTACCTTGGCGGAATTTGAACTCAGAACGTAACGCCGGGAGAAATACTGCTAAGCATTT
>JAOPJW010004578.1:5862089-5873370 GCA_027122535.1 Octopus maya
CAGTCCTCAGTCGAGCCGTCCAACCCATGCTAGCATGGAAAGCGGACGTTAAACGATGATGATGATGATGATATATAGAAACGTGTGTGTGTGTTTTAAAATGCACCAAATGACTGAGTTGTCAGAGCATCCAATATATTACTGTGTGGTGAAGGCTTGCAGTTCTTGACACCCTGAGTTCAAATCCTAGTAAAGCCCATCCTGTCTTTCCTCGTTCTCTAAAGTACCAGTGTTACACTGGGATGGTGGTGGTGGGGGGGGTCAGTTCCCTCATACCCTCACCCCTTCTCTATTCTTGACGACATCAACTCTGCAGTGGTGGCCAAGTTCAGAGAAGGGTAGACATCCCCCCATCCCCTCCACCACGAGCTAACGGCAATGTTTTGGCTTATGTAGGTTCATTACATCAAAAGTTGACAACCTATGCAGTATTGCTCCAGCCTAGGCTGTTCGTGATTGACATGAACAGCCCAAGCTGAGGCAAAATTTTGAGTAGACTCTCATCTGTTCATATTACTACGCATTTCTAGTCACTTCACCCAGTGTATTGAGTTCTACATTGCATAAAAGTTTGAACAATGGGATAGAGATTTTTTATTCATGTGTGTGTGTGTGTGTGTGTGTATATATGCGTGTGTGTGTATATATATGTGTGTGTGTGTGTGTGTGTGTGTGTGTATTATGGTAAACGTTTCTAGAAAGTTCTTTTTGGTATGCAGAAATAAATTTAGAAAATTTAATATTCTTTATCACATACACACACACACACACATATCTGTACACATTTATCCTTATATATACATACACATGCACATACACTCGTGTATGCATGTCTATACACACATATACATGCATATATATATACACATGCATCTATATATGTGTGTGTGAACATATATGTATATATACATTTATATATCTATATAATATATGTGTGTGTGTATATATATATATAATTATATATATATATACGCATGCACGCACGTATACACCTCCCCCCCCACACACACACATTCATGTATAGAAATCAATACCTGGTAACATCCCAGTGTGTTCCCTAGTTTACATTTGACTGTTGTTGTTATTGCCGCTGTTTAACCCCTCTTGTGGGGGCACAAATCATGCCAAAATAACTGGGGCCCAAGTCAGAGGTCTCTTTCAACCAAATCCTCCTCCCCCCCGCAGCTACACCCTGCTTGCCCCTAACCAAGGACCATACTGCACACTTAGCAATGCAGCAATGACTTGTTCCCTGGTGCGTTGCACTCTCTCAACTGCCTCTGTGCTCCTGCAGAAGCCACACTGCATCCAAGATGCAGTAACGATTCATGGTGATGTTGCAGCCAGCTGTCTGGACACATTGCAGTTTCCTCCATTGACCGACTGACCAGTCTATTTCTGGACACCTGCAGACACTGATGCAAGGATGGGTCGTATGTGGTGCAGTGTTGCAGTTTGCACACCATGCACTCTCTTATATCCATCCATGCTGCACACTTAGTGATGCAGGGGTGGCATTAATGCTGCTGCACTGTTTTGGGTTTCACTCACTTGACTACGGCCATACTGGGGCACCATCTTGATGAAATTGTTTTTTAGTTGCATCAATCGACTCCACTGCTTCTTTTCTAAAGCTTGTTATGTATTAAGTTGGTTGTGTTTGGCAATCTGCTAAGTTATGGAGATGTAAACAAACTAACATTGGCTGGTGTGGTGGTGCGTAGCTTAGTGGTTAGAGTGTTGGACTTATTGATCATAAGATTGCGGTTTCGATTCCTGGACCAGGAAAAGCATTGTGTTCTTGAGCAAGGCACTTCATTTTTTGTTCCTCCAGTCCACTCAGTTGGCAAGAACGAGTCATCCTGTGATGGACTCGCGTCTCATCCAGGTGCTGAACTTATTCACCATGGAACTAGGAAATCGGTCCGTTAGGTCTTGATACGACTCAAGAAGATGTCTTCACCGTTTTCTGACCAACACTGATTGGTAAACAGTAGTTAGGGACAGAAAGACACACACACACGTATGATGGGCTTCTTTCAATTTCCATCTATCAAAGCCACTCACAGGGCTTCGGTTTTCCCAAGGCTATGGTAGAAGACACTTGCTCAAGTTGCCGCGCAATGGGACTGAACCCAGGACCATGTGGTTGGGAAGCAGGCTTCGTACCACACAGCCACATTTTTGCTTACCTGGACATTTTACAATTTCTCTTCTTTTTGTATATGTGTGTGTGTGTGTGTGTGTGTGTGAGAGGGCTGTGTAAGTGATGTAATGCCTGTAGGCTGTTGCATATGTGTTCACATGGGGTCTTTTCTGTTTTCATCCAGTAACAGGGACCGTCGAACATTGAAGTTTGACAACATCAACAAACTGTCAATCTCTTATGTTTAGACTTGGTTGCTTCATCAACACATCTCCAATTAAAATCAACATCATCATCATTCAAAGTGGGTTCGATTCCCAGATGGGGCTGTGTTGTATTCTTCAGCAAGACACTTTACTTTCATGTTGCTCCAGCTGTAGAAATGAATTGTGATGTCATTGGTGCCAAACTGTATCAGTCTTTGTTTTTTTTTTTTTTCCTTGGATAACATCAGTGGCAAAAGAGATGGGGAGGCTGGTATGCATGGTCGACTGCTGGTCTTCCATAAACAAGCCCCACGGTGAAGATCCTGTCTGCCCCTCCCTCCATGCTGTTGTATTTATAAAGCTTTTTCTTGTTCATCTCTCTCTCCTCTCACTCACACATCTCCCTCTCCTCTCACTCACTCAGCTCTCTCTCTCTCTCTCTCTCTTTCTCTCTCTCTCACTCCAGATCTTCGAGTGGTGGTACTTCAAAAAGTATGGCACCTCATTCATCGAGCAAGTCACCCTCAACCACCTCTCATCACTGCTGGGGGGTAGCAGCGAAAGCAACAACAGCAGCAGCACAGGTGACAGCAACGTGTCAGAGGGAGGTAACAGCAACAGCCAACAGCATCATGTGCCAGGTCAGTGTTCATCTTATTGTTGTTATGATTGTTGTTGTGTAGCCCTGGGTTTACCTTAATCCAGCACCTCTGTGATCAACATCTTGCAAAAACAACCAAGAGCCGGGTATACATCTTAGCTGCACCTGGGTAAGGACCATACAGTACACTGAGGTATACCGTGGCTTATTGCATGTGTTGCAGTGGTTAGAACATCAAGCCCACAGTCATGAGGTAGTGAGTTCAATTCCTGGACCAGGCTGTGTATTGAGTTCTCGAGCAGCTATAGAAATGAGTTGCGATGTCACTGGGGCCAAGCTGTATCGGTCCCTTTGCCATTCCCTTGAATAACACCAGTGGCATGGAGAGGAGAGGCTAGTATGCTTGGGTAAACAACCTTGCCTGGACTTGTGCTTTGGAGGGGAACTTTCGAGGCACGGTCCCATGGTCACTCATGACCCAAGGAGGTCTTCACCCTTTTTAGTATCACAGTGTGGACAGGTGCTCTCTCCACTGTTTCTCTATGTCAGTTAAAGGTTTTACTGTGCATGGCAGCTTTAAGGTTTGAAGAATGGTGAACAAGGATCTCTTATTAAAAACCAGTCGATTGTATTTCATCATTATCATCGTTTAATATCCATTTTCCATGCTGGCATGGGTTGGACAGTTTGACTGAGGACTGGCAAGCCAGGAGGCTGCACCAGGTTCCAGTCTGATCTGGCAAGGTTTCTGCAGCTGGATGCCTTTCCTAATGCCAACCACTCTGAGAATGTAGCAGGTGCTTTTTATGTGCCAACAGCATGGGAGCCAGTCAGGCGGCCCTGGCATCAGCCATGTTTGGATGGTACTTTTTACATGCCACCACCAGCACAGGAGCCAGTGGTATTTCATTTATCGAACCCCAAAAAGATGAAAGACAAAGTCAACCTCAGCGGAATTTGAACTCAGAATGTAAGGACCAGAAGAAATGCCACGAAGCATTTCATTCAGCCCAATAACAATTCTACCAGCTCACCGCAGCCTTTGTAGTAAAAAATATTAGCAGTAATTCCCGATTCCTCTTAGAATATTCTTCTTTGAAAATGTTTTTGATTGGATTGTCTTTTCTTTCTTTCTGCTGTTTCTGTCCAACAGAGTGTAAGCTCTGGCGAAATCCGCTCAACCTCTTTCGAGGTGCCGAATACCAGTGATTCACGTGGGAAATAGACAAAGAGCCGCTCACTTATTATGATATGAACTTGTCAGCGCAGGATCACCAGATGTTCTTCACATGTGATGGAGATGCTGGCAAACAGGAATATGAGAGTGGGTACACTTTTGTTAGTTTTTACTGAGGCTGTTGTTGTTGTTGGTGGTGGTGGTGGTGGGAAGGGACAGGATGTATATATTTCATGTGTGTGTTTCTGTGTGTGTGGTCTTCCCTGGGCCCTGAACTTCTGATGGAATCTTAGGGAGGTGGAGGCAGTTCTTCGTGACATATGGCAAGCACTGATTTGTTCCACAAACAAGAAGAACTAACTAATGTAGTAGTAGTAGTAGTAATAATAATAATAATAATAATAATAATAATAATAATAATAATCTTTACATGGAATAAAGAAATATTTTAACGTATCACTATGCGTGTTTCTACAAACCATGTTTCTTAAGATTACAGCCTCCCAGAAATACCATCTTTGATCCGAAGAAACATGGTTTGTGGAAATGCACATTGGGATGCATGAAAATATTTATAAATTCCATCCAAGGATTATTATTATTATGATTATGATTATTATTATTATTATTATTATTATTATTATTATTATTATTATATCAGCACAGCTCGGTGCAACTTGAAGACACCTGCTTTGGCCATTTGGCATAATTAAGCTGTAACTGGCCTAATTAATAGAATAGAAGTTTATTTGCAAATTCCAAATGTTTCTTGTGAACGAAATTAAAGGCTTGGTGTTTAGCATGTTGCACTCACAATTGCAAAACCATAGGTTCAGTTCCCAGGCCGGGTGTTGTGTTGTGTTGTTGAGCAAAGTATTTCACTTCATATTGCTCTGCAATCATTTTCTCATCTGACGTGTGGCAACCAGTTGCACCTGTACAGGTAATGTCGATTTGATGGAGGGAGTGAACTTATGTCTACACAAACATTTGATCACTACAGAGAAATCATCTGTGTGTGTGTGTGTGTGTGTGTGTGTGTGTATGAGGTGGGTGCTGAAAAGTTCCTGGCTTTAAGGGTGTCATGAAAGGCCAGGTTGGAGGCCCAACCTTCCAAGTTCTTTTACAGGTCTTAGAAAAACTGAAGGACCCCTGCTATAAGTGTGTGAATCTGAAAGGGGGAATATGTTGAATAAAATCATAAATAATTGATCCTCCTGGATTTTCTTTCACCGAAAGCCAAGAACTTTGCAGCACAGGCGCAGAAGTGGCTGTGTGGTAAGTAGCTTGCTTACCAACCACATGGTTCAAGGTTCAATCCCACTGCATGGCACCCTGGGCAAGTGTCTGCTACTATAGCCTCAGGCCAACCAAAGCCTAGTGAGTGGATTTGGCAGATGAAAACTGAAAGAAGCCCGTTGTGTGTGTGTGTTTGTGTTTGTCCCCTCATCATCACTTTGACAACTGCTAAGTCCCCGTAATGTAGCAGTTCAGTAGAAGAGATCAATAGAATAAGTCCTGGGATTTGATTTGTTTGACTAAAGGTGGTGCTCCAGCATGGCTACAGTCAAATGATTAAAACAAATAAAAAAAAAAATGAAAGAATAAATCCCTTGTGTGTGTATATGTATGTAGATAATTGTTTACGTGTGTGTCTGTGTGTGTATATGTCTGCATATGTGTGTGTTTTCTCTTTGCTACCTTACCCACTCACACCTCCCACCATACGTCTCTCTCTCTCTCTTTCCCTTCAGTTATGCAGATGGCCTGGTGAGAGAGAAACCCTGAAGTGAGAATACGAGAGGCCCACAGAGGCCTGGAAAAAACTCCGAGTAAGTCTGGCTTTGACTTTCATAGTCTGACATAAGTATATTGTATTTCTGCAGCTTAAGGGAGATAACCGTTATTTAAGCCCCTTTTCTCATTATAAAGGTACATCACGGATTTTGAAAGATAATTACGCTAATAACAAGGTATGTCGTAGCAAAACTGTTTGGTTAATGATTTCATGCGGTAAGCAGATCAAATGGAACCTCTCTAACCAGTTTCCTGAAGCTATAGAAAAGAATTTCCCGAGAAATTCAAGATACTATTCGATTATTAACTCACACCAAATTAGGATGGGTTTTTTCTAACACAAAAAAAATCTTTCACAGATCATCTCTTCACATAATAAGGTGTTAAATACAAATCCATTTAATGAGAATACTAACATTAATTTTGTTAACACTAACCATTCTTTAAATAATATTAATAGCGGGGTTATTGTTTCTGAAGCCAACTCCAATCACATTCTTTTTCTTAGCAGGAATTCTAAGACTTAAAACTCTATTTATCAATGTAAAATTACTTCCAGTTCTGACGTATTTTTCATATAGACAATTCCTCATCTAAGTCGTCCCAAAAGAATATCTAATCATTACTCTACATTTAGGCATATCAGTAAACGTAATACTACTGGGCTTACTAAATTAATCTGGTTTGTAAAAGATCATGATTTGATTTGGAATGGAATATTCTCTCTATCTTTTTACCACATGATAAAGGTAAACCTTCCTTTTTGCTTTTCAATAATAAATTGTTTTATATTCTCTTTTCAAAGAATCCCCTTCTTAACACATTAATAGAACGTGTTTATTGTTGCAAACATTTGGCAGAAACCTACCTTGGGTTCTTAGAAGTGATTTCTACCATTCTATAAAATTCCACCTTTGTCTTCTTACATTGCACTTCCACTAAATATATCTAATTCCACACCATTAAACTTTATTCTAATTCACCTATCGCTCTATATCTCTCCATTATTAGTTTTCTGCTAATTTCTTTCTTTCTCCTCCTCCTCTTTCTATAAACTACCTTTCACATTATATCTACTAATGAATTTAAAAAAAAAAAACTTAGTAGTGTTCCCTTCATCATGTACGCAGTCATCACATTCTGTTAAAATGTCTTGTTGATGTGTTTGGTTTCTTTCTTTCCCTGCTGGAGAAGATTGCATTGTTTTGCACCATTTTATTCCTTCTGGAATAATACCAATGTTGTCTTCAAAGCAAATGTCGGAAGTAAAAAGAATTTGACTAACACCTGCATTTAACTCCATTTATCTATTTATCTTTCTTATACAAAACATTTCCACCTTAACCTGGAGTTTCTACCTTTAGAAACAGGTTTCTACCTTCTTGTTACTTGCGTGCATCTTTGCTACCATGGTAACTGTTTATTTAGTTTTTCTGTGTTATTTGTAAACACTGAAAAAACACACATACATATATGTATATATCTCTATATTTATATATGTATGTATATATACCCCCATACACATACATACACACACATGCACATACACATGTACACACACATGCATGCGCATACACATGCAGTAAACGCACATATACCTCCCCACACGACCCGTCGCTCACACACACACATGCACACATAAAATACACACGCACATGCATGCACACACACATGTACACTCACGCACACACATATATACACCGGCAGTTTTGCTATCATTCCTATGACAGCAGGTATTGTTTTAGTCTTCAGGTTCCACATTTTGCTAATTTCTATTTCAAAATCCTCATCATCCTCCTCATCTTCCCCATCCTACAGACTCCACTCTTCAACCAACTAATTGCTTTTACTCTATTTCTGATGGTCTTCTCCCTCTGCTTCTTTATCACTTTCTGCCCTATCTCTTATTCTTTCTCCCTCTCTTTCCAAAGCCAAGATCGAACTAATGTCTCTTTTATTCACTCTCCAGGTGTGCTACGTCCCTCATCTTGTTGGCTGAAGAGGAGTCACAGTCTGTTGCCAAGGTAACTGCTCTACCCACCTTTCTCTAAACTAAATCCCACCATCACCACCCCACAAATTTCACTCTTTTGTGCCCATAGTACAAAGAATTATTAGTTCATTCATTGTCGTGGATCATCAACGGAACACTTTACTGTGTTATGTTACTTAGATCCAATAACTGGTAAATACAATCCAAATTGAAAAGAAATCCCTCACTCTACCTATCTGCCTGTCTATCTATCTGTGTATTTGTCTATCTATCTATCTACCTATCTGCCTGTCTATCTGCCTGTCTATCTATCTATCTATCTATCTATCTATCTATCTATCTATCTATCTATCTATCTATCTATCTATCTGCCTGGGTGTCTGTCTATCTATTTATCTATCCACCCGAATTAATCTCTTCTTTTCTAACTTTTCTTTTTTCATCGATCTATATTTCTATCCAACCAGGTAATAAGGAAACCTTATATATGACGTAATCAGTGTGGTGAAGAACAGCAACCATTACCTTTCTTCAACATTGTGTCTATGTGAGAGAGATTGTGGGCTACTGAGATCGGCTAAAGGAAGAAAGAAGACACCAGTAGGTAACTAAACTAATCAATTTAGGAATGGAATTTTCTCTTAGTTTCCATTGATCCTGTTTATTAATGATGAAGTTCTCTTTAGCGCCATATTTCATCATCAAGGCTTGCCATAACTTCTTTGTACTGAGAATGCATGTCTTTTGTATTTCCTGTCTCTAGAAACATTTATTGACGACGAATAACTGGTATGTTCGATGGTTAAGAAATTCGCTTAGTACTCAAGGGCTTCAAGTTTCTAATCCCATTACGTATCGTCTTAGGCAAGAGATTTGAAACATACTTCGGGTATTGTAATGAGACTGGGTAGCCGGAAACTGGAGTAACCAGTCAAATGGATTGTATATGCAATTTTAAAGTCCACTCAAACCATAAATTATTTTGAGATAGCAGGATGTTATGTGAAAGAAGATTTCTAGCTTGTAGAGCGACCAAGTTGGCCGACATTCATCAGAGCAACTGCATTCCAACTATAACTAACGTATCGTATTTTGAAACAAAGTACATATGCATCGTTTAATAGGTCCTTAAATCCTTCTTTTTTATAAAGATTATTGTGTATGGATTAAGAAATATTTGGTTACTATTTCTACTACATCAACCGATTATGTAGAAGTTTCCTCGTTCACTCATGCTTTTATTTAAAAAAAAAATTGTTTCTGTTTTCCACATTAGCAGAATCGTTAGAGCGTTACGAATACCTTGTATTATTTGTTAAGGAACCTTATGTTTTGATTTCAAATACTGCCGACTTGAACACAAGCCTCATGCAACACGATATTTGTCTAGCCCTCTCTCAATTCGGATCTTATTCATGATACCGTTACGGCAATAAGCTGTAATAGGGCAGTCGCTGTTTCTGTAATATATTCTCATGCACAGTATACAATGTAGAAGACAAACAGGAATACGTGTCAAAAAACGAATCAATACACGGTCTTTTAAATAACAGCCAGATTACTCAACTCATTCACTATTGTCTTTTAAAACAGAAACATGTAACACTATATTTTTATACATATTGAAACAACCGAGATTGTCACTGTTAAAATATACATTAATCAAGAAGTGGATTCGATCGATATAATCGACTGTCCCCGTCTACAAATATCTGCCTTCTAGCTTTGTTAGAAAATCATTCTGAAAGATGTATTACGCATTAGCAAGTTGGTGGTAGAATTTCAGACTAAAGCATCCTCATTGTTGCTCGTCAGTCAAGCAAAATGACATTTAATTGAATCTATTATGGAAGATGGAATGTTAAGTATGTGTCAATGTTGCGTTTGTACTGCTTCAAGTTGTGAACTACTTTCAATTAGAATTAGAACACAGACGAAAACACGATACATCATACGTACATATACAATACCGTGCAAGAGTCTTCGGCTACTTTAAACTATTGTAAATTTTTATTAATTGCCAAGTTGCAAGTGGATGTTTGCATTGGGGTTTTTTTACAGATGAAATATTGGCCCTGTGAGAGTCATTTCTATACCTAATCATTCTACTTTGTAGTAGGGGTTCTGAATGAGAGGGGAAAAAGCCAGACCTTCTGGAGGTCTCGGAGGACAGTGGTGTCGTACTTCCTCCGGGAAGGTGGATTTGATCTTGGGGGGAATGTCTTCTTCAGAGTCCATCTTATCCGCGTGGCAACCAGACGGTGGTCGGTCCAACAGTCGTCAGCAGACAGCATAGAACGAGTGATCAGAACATCTTTGAGATCACATTGTCTTGTGATGGAAAAGTCTAGGGGGTTCCAATGCTTGAATCTGGGATGTTGCCAAGTGGTCTTGAAGTGGTCCCGCTGCCTGAAGAAGATGTTTGTGACAGCAAGTTGGTGTTCAGAATACAGTCCAAGAAGATGTCCATTTGCATTGGAGTTCCCAACTCTGTCTTTCCCGACCACCTTCTCCCAAAGATGATGGTCTCTGCCAACTCTTGCGTTGAAGTCACCCAGTAGGAGGATCTTGTCTGAACAGGGGACAGCTGTGAGTTGTTGGCTGAGTTGATGGTAGAACTCTTCCTTTATGCTGCCCTCAGCATCCAGTGTTGGAGCATAAATGGAAAAGATGGTGATGAAAGATGTTGAGAGGGGAATTCAGATGGACATGATTCTTTCCGTGATGCAAGGAGTCAGATTGAAGGATTTTACAAGTTTTGTCTTGATTGCAAAACCCACGTCATGCATATGAGGTTGGCCAAGCTCCTTTCCTTTCCAGAAGATCTTATATCCCGAACCTTGTTCTTCAAGTGAGCCTTCCCTTGAGAGCCTGGTTTCACTCAGAGCTGCAAAGTCCACATTGAAACAGCTCAGTTCGTGTGTGACGAGGGCTGTTCTTCTGGCAGGTCAATTTGTGTCCTTGTGATCTAGTAGTGTCCGAACACCCCAAGTAGCAAAGTTCATTATAGTGTTTCAGCTGCAGAATGGGTGACCCGCTGAACGCAGCTTTCCAGCCAGGTAGAGTTGTGTTATCCAATGTTTAGCCCATATTTTCTAGGGCCTTCCTCATTTGAGGTGGTCTACAGGAATCCTAAATAGGCCAGCCCAGTCGCGAACATAGCTACCACCCAACAGAATTGCCGCAAGGTCTCTGATTGAGTGGTTATCAGCCTGAAGTAGCTTGACTAGCTGGATGAGAATTCTTTATTAACCATAAAGGTCTATACAGATTTCCATCACAGGAAGTACCAGGCGGGGTCATACAAAGATGTAATCGACAGACAGAACAATATGTGGGGAACACAGGTGAAATGATAGGA
>JAOPJW010004671.1:291166-302935 GCA_027122535.1 Octopus maya
TTTGCTTTTATATATTCAGTATATGTGAGTACATGTGTATGGATCATGTTTGGCTCAAACATTTACAAATACCATTGTATATATTTATTAAATGTATGTGTGTTTGTAAATGAATGTGTAAGTGTGTAAATTACCTTCTTATCTGAATTTGTATGTATGTTGTTTTCTTTTTCTCCTCATCTTATCTGCTCCATAAATGCTTGAAAATTATGTAGTTGAAATAAAGTTTGTTTTGGTTCATAACTTAG
Source organism: Octopus maya (assembly GCA_027122535.1). Lineage (NCBI taxonomy): Eukaryota > Metazoa > Mollusca > Cephalopoda > Octopoda > Octopodidae > Octopus > Octopus maya. The sequence goes on from JAOPJW010004671.1 coordinate 291,415, forward strand.
AACATCAGAGAATTGGTTCCAGTTTGTTGAAAGTTTAAGTAAAGATCGCGATCAAAACATTTTTCATATTTTTCTTGTAGCTCCTTTCTTGTTCTTAGTTGGCACAACTGTTGTAATATATCAGCAAGATATGTAGTTTCTATTTCCACATCCTCCTTACATTAGTACATTTCATGGTACAGCCTTCTGTCTTTATAGAAACATTAAAAAAAAAAAAATCTTTTTACCATTTGTGTTAGTTTATCTTTGAAAGACACCTTCATCCTCATAGAAAGAATCAACTGTATATTTTATTCATTTTATACTGCAACTTCTAGATGATAACATCATCAGTTATTGGTTTCCAACAAGCTTATCTATAGTGCACTACATTTTTGGTGGCAAGAGTAGCAAAGAGTATCTGTAATTCAGTGCAAACAATTTCATTTAGAGTGCACCAGGTTTTCAATAACATTTATCATACATACAATGGCCTACTTCATAGTTTATATCTACCATGTTCCACTTACAACATATTAGTTAACCCAAGAATATAATGGAAGATACTTGCCCCAGGTGCTGCTCATCATGATGGAACCCAGAGCTACTTCTTAACCACACAGCCATGCTTGTACCTATATCATATTGAATTACCAGCTCAGCAATCTCAAGTTCAAGATTTACCATAGTCATTTTGGGTTGTATATTTAATTTTACACCCCTCAGCTCACTTTACCACTGAGAATAGATATTAAATCACCTGTGAATGTAACCTGCAACAGACTTCTGTACTCTCCAGGGAGATACTTACCTTCTATCTATTTAAGACCATGAAGCCAAAACTAACCGCTACCCAATAATAAGTTGAGGGAGTTTGTGTGGTCATCCATCTAGCTAGAATTATTGACCAAATCTTGCTCAAATTACTTTCCTAATTTCTTAAAAAAATTGAAGGACATATTGTATAATGTAGTGCAGAATGATCACTGTAGAAACGCATGATTCTTAATCAAAGTCAACTTAGGTTTAATCCAGCCCTCAAAAGCACGAGGGGTTAGAAAGAAAAAATAAAAAATAAAATAAAAGACAATTATCAACTACCTGCTGCATCTGACACTTAAAAGTCAATGTTTAATTGTCTGCACAATGTGTTAATAAAATTTCAAATTCATGTCTACATGTGTGTGCCTTTAACTGCATTCTCAATGCCATTAACTGTCAGGAGTTACTGCAGCAGTACATCACCACTGAATACAACTTTAAATCTATCAGGTAGTCACATTGCTAAAGTCTAAATAAATGAAAAAATAAATTTATTTATTATCCATGTTTCACTAAAATGTACACCTGCAACTACTTTATTCAGGCTCAGCATAAATAGACTGTTTTACTGCATTCTTTATTCACTAGTTTTACTGTTGTAGCCATAGCAACTACTGCACACTTTTAATGTTAATCTTGCTATGTATTGCAAGTCTTTTATGTATCTTAATGTAGAATTGAAAAAAAAAAAAACCAAAAAAACACTGGAAATAAATAAAATGCTCATTGTTTACTCTTATTGAGAGGCTTATTTCATTGTCTGAAAGTGATGTTGGTGGTGATGGTAGTAGTTTAACAATAGGTTAGCCTTAATTTAGCATACCTATGATCAAAGGCTTTTCAGCGATAACCAATCACAGAGTGTACATTTGCCTTATGTGTTCTGTGTTTATAAAACAGTAGAGTGTGATTTGACGGAGGTTCACTAGCTTCATCTAGTAGCTAGTGAATCTCCATCACTTCAATGTTTATGCATTAAGCATCTTTTATAGCAATGTTTTAGTTTTGTTGTATGTTTGTAATCATCACCACTACCACCATTATCATTATCATCATCATCATCATCATCATCATCGTCAATGCCATTGTTGTACCCTCCCCCTCTTCCACCTCCTAAACATCATCATCATCTTCATCATGGCCAATTTACCATACTAGTATTGATCAAATTGGCAATTTTTACACACCTTCCCCTTCACTAGTCTTGCATCAATGGATTACACATAAGGGCATGTATGTTTATTTTGAACATTTCATTCTTAATGTTCTCACCAACAAGTAATTTCTTTGGCAGTATTTTATCGCATTGTAAACAATACTAGTCTCTGTTATTGATATTCTATGGAATGGTTCCTACCAATGATGACATTTTATAATAGATGATAGGATGTCATCATTAAAGAATGAAAGAGACGATAGCTAATAATGGAAGCACTTACATCACTTTGGGAGGTTACTGTGTATTTTATATTCTTGTCTCCATTATATATCCATTTAACATGCCGATACATCTTTGTAAAGAACTCCTTAAAGAAGACATTGGGATGATTATGAAGAATCGAGCCATGCTTGAATATGGAATGGAGGTCAGTCCCTAATTACGCTAGCCATGACGATGTTTTTGTTGTAAATCTCAACTTATGGTAGTAGGTGGTGGTGGTGGTGGATCTTTCATCTGTTGACTGTGTATTGTCATTTTATATTTTTAGATAGATAAACCATGGAAAAGTGCTGAAATAGTACAAGATGACAAAGTGCTTTCACGACTGTGGACTTGGATGGCAAGTATCCTTTTAATTCTGTTTGAAAATTACAGAAACAGATCCCATAAACATTATTCACATTATTTACATTTGACAGATATTTGTCTTCATCATGTTTGTTGTTAACACGTTTCATCTGATATACCCTCCAGCCTTCATCAGGTGTAGATCCCATAAAATTCAAAAGTTCTTTGGACAAATTTCTCAAAAAAAAAAAATCCCGGACTAATCTCCTACACCCAGATATGTCTACAATAATAATAACTCTTTGCTATGGTGGGCCATGGTGTTCCATATATGACTGAGATGTGAATCACGATCTAAAAGACTTCACCAGGTGATGCTATTAAGTTAGACATTGCCTGGGACTATTACTGGCTGAAACCTAACTTATCTAAGTTACTTCTATTTAGAGTTTTATAGTGAAGGTTTTAAAAATTGTATTTTCACTTCCTTCAGTTTATTTTAAGTTTCCAATATCTGTTGTGTGTTGTGCACAAATCTTTATTAATTACCAAATTTGTTTGTTTGTGATTAATAATGTTTATTTGTATGAAACTGGTCCATCGTTTCCTTAACTGTTGTTTATCCCAGTGTGTAAAGATAGAATTAGAGATAAGATGAGAAAAACTGAGCAGAATTGCTATTATGGAGTTGAGAGTGTTCTGTTAAACTTGAAGAGTAAAGAGACACGAGAAAAATGGCAGGGACTTGAAGATAATGAAACATGTGCCAAATATGTTTATCGCAGTGAGGAGAGGTAAGATGTGCTTTTTATTGTGTTTTATTGGGGTTTTTTATTTAATAATTTTGTCAGTAAATGTGTCAGTGGCCTATCATCATCATCATCATCCTTTAACATCCGTTTTCCATGCTGGCATGAGTTGGATGGTTTGACCAGAGCTGGCAAGCAGAAGAGCTGCACCAGGTTCCACTCTGATTTCGCTTGGTATCCACAGCTGGATGCCTTTCCTAATGCTAACCACTTTACAATGCGTGATGGGTGCATTTAATGTGGCCCCAACACAGGACACATGCAGGTCAATCCTTTTCACCAGAGGGTGAGGTGGTCTTAACACTTCTGCTGTACAGGACAGGTCTTCTTGAGTACAGCAAGGTGTCAGGCATCCCAGTCCTTTGTCATCTTATCTGAAAGGTTCAGCATCCTGAGGTCGTCCTTCAGTACTTTGTCCTATGTCTTCCTGGATCTCCCTCTTCCACGTGTTCCATCCACTTTGAGGGATTAGCACTTTTTTATGGAGCTGTCAGCATCCATCTGCATCACATGACCAAACCAGTGCAGTCCTCTCTCTTCCACACGCAGCAACCAATTCCTCTTATACCTAACCTCTGTCGCACATAGACACTTACATTACACATCCAGTGGAGCATACTAGCCTTATTTCTCTCTAGTCTTCAGGAATGTTATTGTAGACCAGGCATAGCTGAGTGGTTATGATGATTGTTTTGTGATCATAAAGTCCCAGGTTCAATCCCACTACATGGCATATTGCTATGAGCCTGAGAATTTGTTGTTTTGGACTTTTTTTCTACATCCAGAGGCATTTCCTGTCCCCCAACTGTCACTTGATTCTGGGCAAGGTAACATTTTGTTTTAATAGAACGTGTTTTCATTTATTCTCAGTTTTCTCCCCTTTACCTGAATTTAGAGCAATCCATATATTTTTGTCTTATTTACTATGTTCTTATAGGTATCATGTTCTACAGATGTGTGGCTGGGACAATCTACAAAATCCAACTGGAATAAGTGAGTTCAGGAGAAGGTGAGTTACTTCCATTAGCTGTTGTTATTTTGGTGAGAGAGAACTATAGATAATTGCATATGTATAACTAGATGACTGTATATATATGTATGTGTGTTGGTGAATCCTTACACATTTTTCTCTCTCCATTTTGTTAATGACATGCTGTAGGGTTGGGAGGGAAAAGTGAAGAGAAAGAGAGAAATGTTAAAGACATGAAGAGGGAAATTACTTGGTTAAAAAGTTTGTTGAAGACATAGAGAGAGAAAGAGAGAAATACAAAGTGCTTAGCAGTGGGAAATTTTAAAATCGTATATTTTTGTGACTGGAAGTGAAATAACTTAGCAAAATGAAAATGCATATCATCCTTTCTTTCTTAAATATCCTCTCTTTATTTTTTGAATCCTATAGAATTTCCACAGGTTCCACTTGTATCATTTAATGTAAGTAAAATAAGAGTTACTAATAGTTTCTTGCCATTGGGACACATGGTTAAGCAGATTTTTATAACATACCTTGTATCATCAAATAGATCAAACCATGTGCCCATACATACAGAGAGAGAGATGTATGTATACACACACACACACACACACATGCTTAAAACCTAATGGAGAATGCAGTGAAAAGAAAAATCTAAATTCTTGGCTACAAGATAAAGCTGCCATTGCCAGCAACAATTAGAAAATATTATGGTTGATATGGTGGTTGCATGAAGCTTGCAATGAACCACCGATGGCCCCACGAGGTTAGAGTTAGGTTAATGTTTCATTACCTCCAACTTTTTATATTTATTGTCTTCTTTTGAATTTCTTTAAGTTGTGTCTTGTATCTTCTTTCTTTTTTGTAGACTACAGAAACAAGGTGAATATGAGAGGGCAGCAGCTATAGCTTTATTTAACCTCCACATAACATTAGCTTTGGCTATTCTCAATGATGAACGGTCCCCTTCTTCAGATGAAGGTAAATTAATGTCATTTCTCTGTGTATGTTTCTGGAAAGTTATTGTGGGGACTGAGGGGAAAATAAGTAGGCTGACTAAACCCTTCAAGACAATGTCCCAGCATGGCCACATTCAAATGACTGGAACAAAAGATAAAAAGATATTAATTATTACTTTTCCTATCCTCCCCCCTCCCCCCTACTGCTCTCTTTTCTCATTTATTTATGCTTTATTTCGCAGAATCTGACCGCAGTTTGGCCTTGGTAGGCATGGCTCTGGCTGGTTTCACAGAGAACAAAGATGCACTCTGGCAGAAAATGTGCCGTAATTTCAGACGACAGTTAACAAATCCTTACCTAAGAGCTATGTTTTGGTTCCTTTCCTCATCAGAAACGGATAACTACAAAGAAATATTGGTGAGTTTTGTTGCTGTTGTTGTTATTGTGCTCTTTTTTGTTGTTTATGTTTTTATACTTGTAGTGTTACTGCAATTATGTTTTTTTTTTGTTGTTGTGTACATGTTTTGTGTGTGTGTTTCTTTTTCACTTATTTCAGTCATTAGATTGAACTCCCTCTTGCAGAGACAAGGGTGAGTTGTAGTGAGTAGTAGTAGTGATATACAAACAACAGGATGGTCATGGCTGGAACTCATAAGTCATCTTGATCAAAGTTGATTCAGCACTAAATAACAATAAAATAGGATATAGCCAAACCCCTGTGAGGGGTTAGTGTTAGGAAGGGTATCCAGCTGTGAAAACCCTGCCAAAACAGACAGTAAAGCCTGGCCAGCTCCTATCAAACCGTCCAACCCATGCCAGCACGGAAAGCAGACATCAAATGATGATAATAATGATTATGAAATCTTATGCATGCATTTATGAGTGAATGCATGCATGCGTGCATATGAGGCTTCGTTTCAGTTTCTACTTACCAAATCCATTCACAAGGCTTTGGTCAACTTGGGCCTATAGTAGCAGACACTTGTCCAAGGTGCCACACAATGGGACTAAACCCAGAACCATGTGGTTGAGAAGAAATCTTCTTAATACACAACTATGCTCTGTAAAATACCTTTGGAATATATAAGTTTTTGTGTGATGTTTGTTCTTGATTTAGCTCCAAATAACAATCAATAATATTATAATGCCATTATGAAATTTTATGTTTCCAGTTTGAAGAAGGAATGGCTGTTGGGGACAGGGTGGCATTTGCCTGTACTTTTCTTCCAGATGATTCTGTGAGTACCAGCTTGTGTTTTTTTACACATACATTCACACACACTCTCTCTCTCTCTCTCTCTCTCTCTCACACATGCTTTCATACATACTCATATACTCCCTCTAACTTTTGCATACACTCAGATTTTATCTCACACACACACTCAGTCTCACACACTTATTGTATCATACACACATCTTTTGTTATACTCATAGTTTCTCTCCCTCCCTCTTTTCCACTCTCCCTCCTTCTCTCCTTGTCTCAGACTCCATCCAACTCCCACACAATGTCTTCCCTCTTCCTTTCCCCCATCTCTTCTTCCTTAACATATCCCGCCATTTTCTTCTTTAGTTCACTCTGCATCTTTCTTCTCTTTCCTTTCCTTCCCCTCTTCACACAGATCCCTTCTCGCCTCCCAGACTACACTTGACCATAGAGGACATCAAAAAACTACACACTTCGCCCCCTCCCCACCTACACACTAACCAAAACACTAATCACTTCCATTGGTCATCTTGCCATTTCTCTATCTCATTTCAGTTGATAGAATACATCCAGTCTTTATCCAATCAGTTGGTGGTGGCTGGAAATTTGGACGGCATCTTGCTCACTGGTGAGTACTAGCCATACACCTCTCTTTTATTTATTTCTTTCTCTTCCTCTTGTGCATCATTCAAACAAGTAATGCAAGACCACGTACAAATTTGTATTTGTTTTGTAGACAAATGACCAAGACCTTTGGCAATATTTTGTACTTGAGAAGAAGACCCATTGGTTGTAGTCATGGCAGATACTGTTGCCAAGCACCTGGCACTCATTGCCAGTGGCACGTAAAAGCACCCAGTACACTCTGTAAAGTGGTTGGTATTAGGAAGGGCATCCAGCTTTAGAAACCATGCCAAAACAGACTGGAGCCTGGTACAGCTCCTCAGCTTACCAGCCCTGGTCAAACCATCCAACTCATGCCAGCATGGACAACGGATGTTAAATGATGATGATGATGGATAGGGTCTGCATTGTTTTGGAGTAATTAGAAAAACCTTTACTTATTTATTGCATCCACTTGCATTAGGAAGGACATTCAGCCATATTTCCCACGCCTCAACAGACAGCTGGAGTCTGGACAGTTCCCTGCAAGCCAGCTCCATATCAAACCATCCAACCCATGCCAACATAGAAAGCAGGCAGTAAACGATAATGTTGGTGACCAATACTTTAACACGTTCACCACTATGGCCTGTTACTGGAACTTACCAATGACACCATGTATTTCGTGTGGTCACATGGCATACTGTTTAATTGCAAGCAAATGTAATATTTCTGCATTTTCTTTTCCTCGTTCTAGTCATGTGACTGCAGCCATGACTAAAACAAGTAAAAAAAATAATAACTAGATGTAATTGTGCATTGAATTTTGGTAGAGTCGCATTTACCATGTACTAAGAACAGAGGCACTCTGTATTTCTCTCTTGTCAATCATTTCTTTATTGTTTTACTTATAATAACCAATACGAAAGTCTTGACATAATCTATGGCTGTTTTACTAATATCTTCTTTCCTTTCCAATTTTATCCAGGTCTGTCTGAGAAAGGTGTACAGTTGTTACAGAAATATGTTGATGTTTCTAGTGATATGCAAACGGCCTGTTTCATTGCAATATCTACATTTCCCAGCTGGTTATCAACGGACAGTAGGGCTGACTCTTGGATACATGGGTAACACCTATTCTCAGGCCTTCACTCTTATCTTTTTTCATTATCTTCCTCCTCACAGTTTTTCGTATTTATTCAGTGTATACATCACATAGTTAATGGCTCTCTTACAAGTTCAAATACACCTCAAGTTTATATTTATAAACATCACTTCTGAGTGGAATATAATGAGAGGGATTATATCTCGGGTCAGTCCATTGTGCTTTCCCCTCCCCGTGTTTGATGCTGAAGGGGAGATAACTAGTCTGAAATGCCTATATCCATCAGTCTGGCTAAGGCAGTGCTTCAAACTAACTTGTTATATTTGCACCTATTAGACTGAATAATTACTGTTGGATTACAGGAATGCATAGAATTACAATTATATTGGATTACAGGAATGCATAGATTACAATTATATCAGAATTTGTTACGAAAACGTGTTTGGTGGTGGGGAAGAGTTTTGAATAATTCACATATCTAGATTTTGTTTCTTCATAACTTTCAGAAAAATTGGTGTTTTTAAATGAAATTTTCTACAAATACCTTTCAGATGGTGGCAGTTATTCTGACTACCCTCGTCAAAGATGGTCTGAGTAGCCACCAATTTCATGTCCACAGCATGCTGATCAACAGTGACTAAGTAGCCAACTTCAGTAGCTATTTCTCAAGAAGTTGGACAATTGTTAAGTGTTTCTCTGAGGATAATTTTTTTCATTTCCCCCACTAAAACAGATCTTAAAATGAAATAGTCATGAATATTTTGAATTACACGAATATCGAATGTACATACCAGTTGCCAGGAATGTGTTTATTATGTGAAATTGGTCTATCCAATTATGTTACACCTTCAGTAGTATATTTGGTGGCTATTTAAGCAATGTGTTTATGGATGTTTAATGGTTTAGATGTGTTACTGAAGAAGAAGCAAGAACTCCTGAACTATATATCCACACCATCTATACCCTTTACCTATTTTCCCATCTTCAAGTGCATTGTTTACATTGAGTTATTCATTTACAAAATGTTGTAGCAAACCAGTGATGGCTCTAATATTTATAGGATATCTGTAGAGACAGTTTTAAAATATCTCTCTCTCTCTCTCTCTCTCTCTCTCTCACTCTTTCTTTCTTTCTTTCTTATTGTTCACATCAATTTATGTCCTTTGCAGCTACAGAAACCTTCTGAACCAATGGAAGTTATGGCATCAAAGGTAGGTTCATTACAAGCTTTGGAGGTAGAGGCTGAGTGAGACACTTCCCTCATTGAAAGAGGTAAATGGAAGTATGGTACAGGTACTGGAAGTATGGTACAGGTACTGGAAGTATGGTATAGGCACTGGAAGTATTGGTAGTAACTGAATGAAACAGTTCTCTCATTGAGTGAAAGAGGGGGTGCTGAAAAATTCCTGGCCTTGGATAAAAGACAATACAGTAGGATTAGTTAATTATGACTTTATTCAACATATTCCCCTCTCAGATTCACACACTTATTGCAGTGGTCCTTCGGTTTTTCTAAGCCCTGTAAAAGGACTCAGAAGGTTCGGCCTCCAACCAGGCCCTTTGCAACACCCTTAAAGCTAGGAACTTTTCAGCACCCCCTTGCAGTGTTGGTTGGTAAGTTCACAGGAGTATGAGAGTTGAGTGACAGATAGAGATGGGGGAAGAAGGAAATGTGGTGAATGCTAAACATGGGCAGTGGTATGTTTGATGCAGTAATATTTGATATTTTCTATTACAGGGCCTTGTTTGATATACTGTGGCAGGGCTGTGACTCACAGAATCATGAACACTCAGAAGTATTTGTCAGCTGCAACTCTTGTCGAAAGTCGGTCTCCCGAAATGCACAGCCATTGGTGAAAAACAAACAACAGAACTGGAGTCGATCGAGCAACACAGCGAAACATGTTAAGGTGAAAAAAAACTGTTCACTTTTGTTCTTTTTCTTTTTTCTGGAACCTCTTTTTTTTTATTAGTGTGTGTGTGTGTGTGTATGTGTAGCCATGTATGCACTTGTGTGTGGTGTGTGTGCTTGTATGTATGTGTTTACATCTATACTGGCAGAGGTAACCCAACAATGCCCAGGTGTAGACATAAACCACTTATATAAATGAGATTGGATTGGGTTACCTATGTTCAGTCCACTGCAGGACCAAGGGGCCTCAGCATGTTCTCTTCCCCCAACCATGGTCTGATGTGGAGACTGTGTACTTGAGTTTGAGATCCTACTGGTTTCATGAGCCTATTCTGCCACACTCGCTCAACACGGCTTGGCAGAAGGATGCAATTTTTTATACTCCCACCCAGGAGTAGTTAAGTTCCCAGTGCCTTATGTTTTTCATGAAGTTTTCACGGGTCCAGCTAATTATTATTATTACTAATGTTATTAAGGTGACGAGCTGGCAGAATCATTAGCACGCTGAGCAAACTGCTTAGTGGCCTTTTTTCAGTTTTACATTCTGAGTTGAAATTCCACTGAGGTCGACTATGCCTTTCATCCCTTTCAGAGTCAATAAAATAAGGACCATTTAAGCACCGAGCCCCCACCCCAAAATTCCAGGCCTTGTGCCTATAGTAGAAAGGATTTTTTTGTGTTTTTTTTTAGTAAATCTCTGATCATCAATTCCAGTCTGTTACTGATTTTCTGCTTTCTTTCAGGTTTCTTGCTGTCCACACTGTCGTAATCCTCTACCCCGGTGTGCTTTGTGTCTGAAGAATTTAGGGACTGCTTCAGGGGCCCTGTCTATAGAAGGATCTCCAGGTCAGAATCTTTACACTTTCTTCTTTGTTCCGTTTTCAATTTTAACCCTAACTAGTCCAGATCAGTCTTCTGGGATTCTGTTGTATTTTTTGTTAAGGGTCATATCACTTCTAAATAGCCTCTACCCTCAACCTTTATTCTGATCTCAGGGTGTCTAGATGTCAATATCATCACTATAATCATAATCAACTCTGAACATTACTGATTAGAGTTCTAGGACCCTGGTTTTCATGGCACACCATAAAAAGTACTGATGCTGGTGCCATGTAAGAAGCATCTGATATATTCTATTAAGTGGCTGACATTAAGAAGAGCATCCAGCTGTGGAAACTAAGCTAAAAACAGACTGTTAAGCTGTGAAATCACAACATTCCTCCTGGATAGGATGCTAGTCCATTGCAAAATTAATCATTTACAGCTGACTGGACTGGATCAATATTAAATGAAATGTTTTGTTCAAGAACACCAATTGACTGCCCAAACCAGAAATCAAAACCACATCCTTCATGCTCTCCATCCTGTTCTTACCCTTTGGTGGACTCAGGCAGTTGTCAAGTAAATGGAAGAGACTACTCGGAAGAC